>OZ023270.1:38972607-39272607 GCA_964006375.1 Tillus elongatus
AATTTCTAATCGACTCTGGAGCGGATATTTCAGTTATTCCACCCACTCACGACCAACGGAAATTTCAATCGAAACGTACCTTGTATGCTGCAAACGGGACCCCTATTCATACCTATGGCGAACAACTATTAGATTTGGATCTAGGTTTACGCCGTAGGTTCTGCTGGCCCTTCACACTTGCCGATATCAAGCAACCAATTATAGGCGCTGATTTTCTAGCAGAGTTTGCTTTACTTGTGGATATGAAACATAGACGTTTAATCGATACAAAGACAAACCTCTCTAAGGCCGGTGCTAACCCACCACCAGGAATTAATTCTAAAATTCATCTCGTAGACCCGACACACCAGTACTTCAAATTGCTACAACAATTTCCTGACCTTTTTAAGGAAACTTCTTCTAGCAACCTTCCAGAGGTTGAGTTCTTCCATACTATAAGTACGGAAGGACCACCTGTCACTGCAAAAGCTAGAAGATTGCCCCCGGAAAAGCTAGCTCAAGCAAAGCTAGAATTCCAGCACATGATGGACTTGGGAATTTGTAGAGCCTCCAAAAGTCCATGGTCAAGCTCCCTCCACATGGTGCAAAAAAAAGGATGGCTCATGGAGACCATGTGGGGATTACCGAGCACTAAACGCTAAAACAATCCCAGACAAATATCCCATTCCAAATTTGCAGGATTTTAATGCCCAGTTAGAAGGCAAACGTATTTTTTCAAAATTGGATATCATTCGCGCTTTCCATCACATCCCAGTAGCACCTCAAGATATTCCCAAAACAGCAGTCATAACTCCATTTGGGTTATTCGAATTTGTTAAAACCCCATTTGGCCTTCGTAATTCAGCACAAACATTTCAAAGATATTTACATTCAATTTTAAGACATCTTGACTTTGCCTACTCCTATCTTGACGATATTCTCGTTGCATCAGTCTCTGAAAAAGAACATCAAGAGCATGTAGCAAAACTTTTTCAGACACTTCAAGACAAGGGCATCAGTATCAATTCATCTAAATGTGAATTCGGAGTGGCCGAAATTTCATTTTTTGGTTTTCGTGTAAATAAATCTGGATTATTTCCACTTCCTCAACGCATCAAAGCTATTACCGACCTACCTCTTTCCGATACCATTGAAAAACTCAGAAGATTTCTAGGTCTCATAAATTTCTACCGTCGTTCTCTTCCACGTGCTGCGGAAATTCAGCAACCACTATTCGACCTCTGCCAGAATCCCAAAAAACGCGACAAACGTAAAATCGAGTGGACTCCTCAGACTCAAGAAGCATTGGAACGTTTGAAAGAGGCACTAAAAAACGCTACACTAATAGCTCATCCGTCTTCTTCGCTACCACTGATTCTCCATGTCGATGCTTCTAATTATGCCGTAGGTGCTTCCCTCCAACAACTACGTGATCAAACACTAGAACCCCTAGGTTTCTACTCTAAAAAGCTTACTTTAGCCCAAAAATCTTACAGCACCTACGATCGCGAACTTCTAGCCGCTTATTAGACAGTTAAATACTTTAGATATACCCTAGAAGGTCGCCATTTCACCATTTATACGGACCACAAACCTTTGACATACGCTTTTGAACAACGCGTCGATAAAGCATCTCCAAGGCAACTACGACATTTAGACTTCCTAGGTCAATTTACCACAGACATTCGCTACATACCAGGTTCTACAAACATTTCCGCAGACTATTGTTCTTGCATTGAAACAATTTTACTTTCTTCCACTGTGTCAGTCCAAGAAATTGCGCAAGCTCAGTCATCTTGTGAGGAACTCAAACACCTTCTGCTGTCTAAATCTTCCTCATACAAATTTCAAAACATGCCTCTTGACAACGGATTGAATCTTATTTGCGATTCTTCTTCAAAGAAACTTCGCCCATTCATTCCGCTCAAATTTCGCCGAAAGATTTTTGATTCTATCCACAATTTATCTCACCCAGGCATATCAGCTTCAGTCGATCTGGTCCAGGATAGATTTTGTTGGCCCAAATTGAAACGCGATGTATCTCTTTGGTCTAAAAGTTGCATTCCCTGCCAGAAAGTCAAGACACCCCAGCCATGAGAAGATTCTCGCATATAAATGTTGACATTGTGGGACCATTATCACCATCACAAGGTCAACGCTATCTGTTAAGAATAATAGACATATTTCCTCGATGGCCCGAAGCAATTCCATTGTCAGATATTACAGCAGAAACAGTAGCGAACACTATTTTATCATACTGGATCTCTCGTTTCGGTGTTCCGCAATACATCACCACAGACAAAGGTAAACAATTCGATTGCCACCTTTTCACACACCTCACTAAAACACTAGGTGCAGACCACATCAAGACCACAGCTTACCACCCAGCAGTAAATGGTGTAATCGAGAGATGGCATAGAGTTCTGAAACAGGCCTTGAAAACCCATATGGACGAAAACTGGGTCGCTAAATTGCCAATTGTGTTACTAGGACTCAGATTGTACATAATTCCAGAATATCGCTCAACACCCGCTGAAATAGTCTACGGAGAATCAATCAAACTTCCCACCGACTTTTTCAACAGCACACAAGCTCATGATGTTCCACCACTTATATATCTCAGCTGAAAGAAGACATAAGGAAACTTCGACCAGTACCTTTTAAACATCATACTGCAAAAAAGGCATTTGTCCATCCTAAGCTTATGGAAGCTCCTTTTGTTTTTGTTCGCATTGATATTCCGCGAAAAACTCTCGAACCAGTTTATGACGGCCCCTTTGAAGTGTTATCCCGAACTGACAAAGTCTTCAAAATCAAGAAATCACACGTAGAAGAGACAATTTCTGTTGACCGTCTTAAACCCGCATTCATTCTTTGTGATAACGACCAGACAACTTTCCAGCCTCAGAGACATCCTAGTGAAACTGAAAGTGACAGTGAAAGTCCAACACCTAGTGAAACTGAAAGTGACAGTGAAGTTCCCGTTCCCGTTCAAACTACACGCCATGGACTCAGAGTTCGATTTCCATGAAGATACTTGAACTAATAGCGTTGCCACTGAGAGGGGAATATGTGGCGGTGGTTCCGACCGCAGTGTTTCCGTCAACACTACTCTATGTTTCTGCATAAATACTCTTGACAGTTAAACGTTGCGTTACGTTATGCGACAGCCAGCTGTCAAGAACTACGATATAAGAGACACCAGGCGATCTCTCTCTCTCTCTCTCCTCGCTACCAACCGCGACAGTGAACAACGTCCTCTACGCTCGGTCAGTTATCTGTTATGTACTCATGTACTGTTGTAATTGTTATAGTTAAATGTATCATATAGTTTATTCAGTTAGTGAAATAATAAAGTATATTAAATGTTTACGTATGGATTTAATATCAACAAGTGCAATTAACATCCATAATATATATTTTTGCGATCGATCTGCAGCCAGAATATATAGATTGTTATATGAAAACAGAAGGCAACCAAATCATAATCCGGATTAAAATGTGTTCGGATTGAAGAGGTTGTTTAATCCGAACACACTTTAATATTTGGTTGCCTTCTGTTTTCATATAACCATCTATACCTTCTGGCTGCTGATCGATCGCAAAAATGTTCTTGTGCATATACAAAAATCATATCACACATTTCTTCATTGGTAAAATGATTATGCCGTGGCATTTCGATGAAAAAAATAACGATAACTTGTTAATTAGGGTAGACTGGGGTTGACTAAACAGGGCGGGTTAACTGAACACTTGACCTTACTGCTATCTAGTGGCAAAACGAAGAACATACCTTGCCTTCTTTTAAGCAGTTGGTGGTAGCGCTCTATTGCATCTAGCTTTCGGTTGATTATTGTTGTTCGTTTAGAGGTTATGATTACAAAGCTGTTTGTCATCACAAAAAGTAAATTTTCGGCGCCCTATATCGAAGTCGCAAATTAACACTTATATTTGAAGGAAGTTTTCGGTAAGTTTACTATTGTTTTGTTTACTCCTTCCTGTGCGATTATCAATTATTATTTTGATTATTGTCCTAACTGAAACTTTTTTATGTGTTTTTTTCCTGAAAAGTCAAGATGGGGTTAACTGAACACTAATAAGGTAGGGTTAACTGGACATGTTCAGTCAACCCCATTCAAGACAAATAAGCAAAATTATTTCCTAAGAGCCTTTCTTTTCTTCTCTTTCCTGTAGTACTTAACAACTAGGATGCCTCGTAACAGAATAAGAACAACTAACAACAGAGACTACTCAACGGATGCACTAAAAGAAGCTATTCAGAAATGCTTGGCTGGTGCAAAAATAAAACCAACTGCTGCCGCTGCCGGGATTCCACGTCCCACTCTAATTCGCTATGTTAAAAAGGCCAAAGCAACTTCACTGGACCAGCTAACATTTAAGCCAAATGTTCGTCGTCAAGTATTCAAACCTGTGGATGAAAAGTTGCTAGCAGAATACATGACTGAAGCATCCAGTTTCCATTATGGCCTGACTAACCTTCGAGCAAGATCTTTGGCTTTCGATTTCGCCCAAGTCAACAATATTGAGGTTCCTGCTGGTTGGAAATTAAATAAAGCAGCATGTAAAGATTGGCTGAGATCCTTCATGGAACCCCACAGATTGTCTTTTCGTACCCCAGAGGCCATTAGTTTAGGCCGCGCAACAAGTTTCAATGAAGCCAATGTGAAAGGTTTTTTTGATAACCTGCGAGAACTAAAAACGAAATATAACTTTCCACCACAGGATATTTACAATCTGGATGAGACCGGCTGTATAACTGTCCATAACGCATCTGGCTGGATGGTTTCAGATTTATTCTTTCCAGTCTTGGAGCATTTTGTTGCCCATGAAAGACCAAAGAAAGACAATCCTAAGCTGATAATATTAGACAATCACGAATCCCATCTCAGCATATCTGCTATTGATTATGCACGTGCAAATGGCATCATCTTGTTAACATTGCCTCCACACTGCAGTCATAAATTACAGCCGCTAGATGTCGCAGTTTTCAAATCTTTCAAAGCATTTTTCAACCAAGCAGCGGACAAATGGTTACTGAATCACCCAGGTTCTGCGATCGGCATTTATGAAATCGCAGAGCTAGTCGGTGAATCATTTCCCAAAAGCTTCACCCCACACAACATTTGCAGTGGGTTTAAAAAAACTGGTATCGAACCGTTTGACCCCAATGTCTTTGGTCCAGAAGATTTCCTATGCTCCTACGTTACAGATCGGCCTGATCCAACCAATGTGCAAGCAGTTAACGAAGTTTCTGTTGTGCTCCCTACGAACTCTACGTCAATATCATTATTGTCTGCGGAACCTTCTAATGTCTCGGAGGCGCTCACTCCCCAGGCGGGACCGTCAACAAGGTGTGCAGACACACCAACATCCTCCAAAGCATCTGTTTCCTTGGTTTCTCCTAAAGAGGTGCGGCCTTATCCAAAAGCAGCAGCTAGAAAAACGATGACAAAACGAGCAAAAACAATTTCTGCTGTGTTAACAACGACGCCAGAAAAACAAAAATTGGAAGAGAAACAGAGGTTTAAGGAAGAAAGGGCAGCAAGGAAGAAACAAGCTGAAGAGAAAAAAATTTTGAAGACAATTTTTCCAATGAATGGTGCTAAGAAACAAAATCCTTACAAGAAGAGGTTTTTTCTTAACACCGATTTAGACGATTCTTCTGATTCGGTGGACTCTGAAGATGTCTCGCTCCATGATTCAGACTCATCGAATGAAGAATTTGATTGTGATGAACCTCCGAAAGACTTAGAGGAGGGTGCGTTTTCCCTGGTTAAAGTTTACAGAAAATCTAAAGATAACTTTCGTTTCTATGTTTGTCAGATCGATAGAGCTTACTCAGTGGGTTACGACGTTACTTTTTTCAAGAGAGTTACGGGGACATTTAAGTTTAAGGTTACTGAGGAAACAGGGTTTGTAAAACCTCAAGATTCCATTGTTAATTTACCTGATCCAATAAAATTTAAGGCAGGCAGATTTATGGGTATGTTTGCTTTCAATTTTGATTTTGATGAGTTCAGTCCTATTTTCTGATTAATGTTAGGTTAAACATTTATTGTAATAATTTAAGCATTTATACCTGTTTCACTTGTTTAATATAGTTTTTTCTCTCAAAAATATGTTTTTTTACACAAGCGTTCAGTTGACCCACCCTTGGTGTTCATTTAACCCACCCCATGAGGTTAACTGAACACTTGTCCATTTTTTTTAAATCTCAATTTTGACTAGGGCAAAAGTGAAAAATTAAGTCAAACAATTTTTTTAGACACCTTAAACTATATCGAAGACATTCTTCTTCACAGATTTTCTCTATCTATAACCAGACAAATTTGACAATTTTACAAAAAAAAACGGTGTTCAGTTAACCCCAGTCTACCCTACTCTTTAAAAATACAACAATTCAATAAACTTTTAAATTTCAGAAGTTGCCAGCGGTTTCCATCACATCAAATTGCGCATTTTTTCCATTTCTATTTAACTGACAGAACAAAAATAATGCACTCACAATAAATGACATTAATGAACAACAATTATCTGACAGCCCAAAGCACAGTAATCATAAATGAAATATTATTTGAAATTCCTCTCCGAGGCTTTGAAATGTTCAAAGGCGTTTTTCTCGAAAACGATTGGAATTATCAAGTTGGAACAAGTGTAACAATTTTGCATAAAAATGGTGTTTATATCATGTTTTATTATTAAAATTTTGTCGAAAAACGTATGATACCCAATTTCATCCCCTTAGCTCATGCGGTTCCCCCTGTAACAAAATGTAAAAGAATATTTCTTGCCTAATGTTATACCTCTGTGTTAATTTTGATAACGATTTATGAATACGTTGTGAAATCATAGCAAAAAACGAAAAAGATATATCACCTTTGGCACCCTGTATCTTTTGCACAGCCACATTTTATTAAGGTATGTTTGATCCAAGCCTCATATTTTGATTCAAATAACCTGCGCTTACTATATATATATATATATATATATATATATATATATATATATATATATATATATATATATATATATATATATATGGTTAACTCTATATAAGCATCTTCATTTTTATATACTGATATTTTACGAGGAGCTGTTGAAAAGTTTTTAGCTTACTAGCGCTCTTGAGATTTAAAGCTCAAAATATATTATAATTGAACAAAATCTCTTTTTAATTGAATATACACACACACAAATATATATATATATATATATATATATATATATATATATATATATATATATATATATATATATATATATATATATACTATAGTCAAACGGGTCCAAATCTGATTAATAAGGGCAATGTTTAAGTGATTTGACCGCTAAATCACGATTGGTTTCTATGGCAATCTGTTATTTATGTGCAGAGAGATTGTCTTGCAAAAAGAAAGCAGCTTTATTTGCCTTTTACCTAATATCTTACAAAATGTTCAGTAAAGTCAAATAAGAATTGCCAGTTATTATTCTACCCTTATCTAAAATGCCAATCATGATTAGTTCTTGGAAAAACACTGCATCAAGAACCTTTTCATGAGATTTTTTAATACAAAATTTCTTTGAAGGGTGTCTCCATTGCCGATTTGTGTCTGGACCACAAAATGTACTAGGTTTCTCCATAGCAAGAACAAGGTTTAAGAGGTCAAGCATCTAGTTCAAAGCGTTTAAGGCTTCTACCTTGCTGGCTGCGGGTCACCATTTAAACGGATTTTTTTATGTTAAAATCTACTGAACTATATATGACTAAGGGGTTCACAAAATATATTAAATGCTTCATGTGTTTGTTAGAGCTCGACTCGACAGTCTAATAATGTCATGCCATGACCTGCACCGATATTTTCAGAAACATACACAGAAATCAGTCTCCCCGGCCGCTCTTTATCGTAAATGCAAAATTTACCACTTTTGAAGTACCTAGGTACCTACGCAACCTATTTTTACGGTCGCATACGAGAAACAGTTGATTGTCAGCGGTACTAACATATCTTTTTAAATATGTTTACATGTTAATCTCTTCAAACATAGGTACATCATATGATAAAACTTTATTTCGAAGTTATATTCTTTGACTTTTTGACGTCAAATTTAGAAAACGACATTTATAATTAGTATCGTAATATTTTGTTTGTCCATGGACACAGCCAATGCTAACTATAGCTCTCAAAATACCCTCGTACGTATAACACAAAATACAAACAAAATATTTCAATAATTATTGTAATATTTAATTTAATTTTCTTCATCACTGTTCAGTACAATAACCAAACAAGACCTTTTTTAATTGAATGATATTATATCATGTTCACTTTCTAAACCTCCTTTCTTTCTGTCGTTTCCATGTTTGCTGGTTCTTACAAGGTTTTTGTAGATTCAGTGGATGCAAATGACCATTTTGCAGTTTCCTTTTAAAATGTCTGTTTTTTTACAAAAGATAGGTCTGCATTAAGCAAAATTATACTACATTTTACCAGAGTTTGGTCTCTGTTAAATAATATAATAATATCTTATTTATTAAGTGTTGTGGAAAGGTTCCCTAATTCAATATAAACGTGGGTTTCTGCATGTTACAGTGAAACACTGTTATAGGTTGCCGTGCTATACGAGGGTTTTCATAAGTTACTGAGTTAAAGTGAAACCGTGTTGTAGAAGGGTTACTTATATCGTATTTTATTGAACTAAATTAAAATGGAAAATAAAAAAAAGTGTTTTGTTACCTACAGATTTTTCTAATTTTATATTTTCATTTTGATTACAGGTTTTGCATTATGCTGTATTGTCTGGAAATTATGAAATTATTAACCTTCTAATCAAGCAAGGTGCTAAGTTGAATTATGATCCTGAATTTGATTTGGGAAAACCAAGCCCGTTAGATTTAGCTATATTAAAGGGGGACCCAAAAATTGTAGATTTGCTCATTAAATATGGTAAGACATACATATTTGTAGGTGTAAAGATTGATAACAATTTTAATGATAACAATATTTTAGGAGCTAATGTGAATTGTAGTTCTCCCATTATTGGCTCTCCATTACATGTGGCTTGTGCAGATAATATTCCTAACAGATACGAGATTTTAAAGGCAAGTATTATATTTATTCAGTTATCGATTACCAAATTAAGATGTTCTTATGGAACATACCTACTTACTTGGAGTTTAGTAATAGTACAGTAAATAACTTAAAGCCTAATATCTGTATTTATTTTGTTACAAACATAAAATGTGCAAATCTCATCTCTTTGTAGACATGTAAGCCAAAAAACCATCAAAATTTCAGATTAGCTCGAGGAAAATGTGGAATTTCGTTAACCATGTTAGAGGAGAGGATAAAAGGCAGTCTAACATTGAAATCACAAAAAACGACACACGATTAGTATATAAACAGGTTGCTAATGGATTTAACTCTTCTTTCACACACTATCTACATAGATACATATATAGATAGTCTTTATCTCACTTAGCTACTGTACCAAGGCAAATGTGTTCGCCATAAAAAAATCGCTAACATAAAAACATAAAGTATATGTGTAAAACATTACATAACATCATAAACAACATAAACACAAATGCTATAGCTATCACAACCTACACAGATTAAAAATCAATAGGCAACGAGCCCACACAGGTTGCACACGTAATACATAGTAGAATAGATTATCAAACTTCATAAAAATCATAAAATTACGTCACATACAAGAAAAACTCCCTCATTCTAAGAAAAATTCTTGAAGTGAATAAAAACATTTTTGTTGGAGATAACGCGGAGTGTGTTTCTTGAATGTATTGCAGGAGTTGATTTGTCTCAGCGCGAGTGGTAAATTATTAAAAAGTTCGGGACGCAGCAAGTGCGTTATGGTAGTGAATTTTTATTAAATGCTTCAAATTAGAATAACTCAATTTTCTATAAACTTAGAAGTTTAATTTTGGTACGTAGTAAGGTCTTTCCTAAGGCAAGATGTCCACCAAATTTCATTAAAATAGCTTTGTCATTTCCGGAGAAAAAAAATTTTTTTCGAAAGAAAATTTAAAATTTCAATAAGTTAATTGTCTATAAACTTAGAAAGTTGAATTTTGGTGCGTAGTAAGGTATCTCCTAGGGCAACATATACAGTAAATTTCAGACATGTTATTTTCGGAGAAAAATTTTTTTTCGAAAGAAAACACAAAATTTTCCCGGAAAACCCCGCCGATTTTCCTGGCTAACGAACTCATCCAAGTCATTAATAAAAGAAAGGCACTTGCCGAGTTTCATCGAAATCGGTTAATAATCTTTTGAGTTATTAGATGGATACCTATATATATATATATATATATATATATATATATATATATATATATATATATATATATATATATATATATATATATATATATAGAAACTGACCCCGGATGTGGGTTCTAGGGGCCCTAGTTCGCGCTCATTTGAAAAAATTTTTGCAAAGTCTCACCGTCGATACCTTTCTATTAGTGATTTTTTTAAAATAAAAATTCACTAAAAACTTGACAGCGGCATAATAGAGCGACCGCTCGTAGCCAGCCGAAGCTAGGTACCTACCACCCTACAACACAGTTCGTCTCCTGATTATAAGTTTATAGATGACCTACGTCATTTTTACATACGTCTCTATTTCTGCGCCACGTATCCGATGTTGATGTTTTTAATATTATTTATAATGTGAAATCATCGTCAAATGGTGGATATGATATCCCCTCAAATGTAGTTAAAAGATGTACTGCTTTAATTTGCAAAACTTTAACATTTTCATTAACTCCTTGTCATTTGGTTACGGTGCTTTTCCTGGTGAGTTGAAGCTAATAATTGTTCTTTCTTTTTTGTTCGACTTTTCGAAGGTTTTCGCCTGTGTTGATCACACGATTTTGTTGAGTAAATTATATGGTTTGAGAATTAAGGGTACCTACCTACTCCGTTGGAACTTAAGAGATCATATTTGGATAAGCGATATCAAGTTATTAAAATACCAAATGGCCTAATAGTGTACGAGGTGTGTCACAAGAGCTGTTTCCCAGGGATCAATCTTGCGTCTTTCTATTATATGCCAATGATCTTCCTTTTTCTTCCTAAGCTGTATCAAAGAGTGTCAGTGGTGTGTTATACTGATGATATGATTATTTTGGTAAGAGCGGATACAAATTTAATTTCAAATACCATCTGAAAAAATATTGTCAATTCTGTAGGTGGTAAAATTTGAATAAATAATAAAAGTACGTAGACATTTAATGTAAGGTTTATGTATTTTTAAAATAATTTTCCATTGCATTGCAAAAAATTAGAAAGGATGACTACTAAGTTAACAACTGTTTCTTTTCAACTATCAACACCTAAACAGTTAATGAGTGACGATTGGAACCTGTGATGATCACTGATAAGTACGATTTGGAGAATCCAATTCATCACAATACAGTTATCAGTTTATTCATCCCTCTGATGACGCTAACTTTGTTAGCGAAACGACCATTAGGCCTAAAAATGTATTGCGATGAATGAAACAGTTACTTATGACATACATTTAACATTATATATTCTCTGTAACATTACATATTGGATATCACTATTTGAATAATTGTTAAGGTAAAATTATTTTACTATGTATTCATTTAATCTGTTACTCTAACATTAAGTTTAAAATCTGCTGTGTTCACTGAGAAGACAAAATTCTAAAATTTTTAAATACAGGTAGATCAATTGTAAAAATGTTTCATAACCGGTATTTTAATTACTGAGAAGATTTTAAAATTGTTTATTTAAAGTAGGTAAACACGTTAAAATAATTCATAACGAAGTTACAAAATCTAATGGGTAAATTATTTAATTATTCTGGCTTTTAGATTAAGACACTACGTTCTAAACAATCGTATTCTGCATTTAGTCAACATTTGTTATATCCAAACATGTAAAAAGCCTGTTAATATAATCTTTTTTGATCTTAGATGTTACTGCAAGCTGGAGCAGATCCAAATTTAAAGGTATACAATGATATATATGATAGAAACTCACAACTAAGGCCAGTGTTAGTTGAATATCTTGCAAGTAATGAAAATCCTAGTTTAGCAGTGGTAAATCTTCTTCTAAGATATGGTTCCAGAGTAAGTATATTACATTTACATTATCACTAATCAACTAAACCAGTTATAAAATGTTGTAGAACTCAACATGTTTGCAATAATTAAATGAATGTTCTGAGTTAATCTAGTGTGATAATTTTCGTTCAAAATTAATTGTATTCTTAACAATACGTACAAGCTTTAAAACAAAATTCTCCTGTATTTGATATTGCTTTAAAAAACTATACAGTGAGTTCCTAATTTGATGCACGCTATTACTTTCTTAGAATCCAAATGACTTACAGGAGATTGGTGGGGAAAGTTTTAGTAAATTTCCTGCTTGTTTTAAATTTATTGACAAATCAAGACCGACTAAAAGATAGGTTTCAAGTTATTTGAAAGAACAAAAATTTTAGAATATTCTTTCTAACGAATTTTCATACAAAATTCACTAATAGAGGCCTATTTAAATTAACCTGATAGATATCTTTCATTTTAAGTCGCTTTGAGGAGTTCGTTATCCAGCCCAATCAGACCAATTTTTCAACAAAAAATAAATAAATAAAATTAAAAGACCGAGGTTGGACACTGTGGTTGGAAATTGAAACAAAAGGCAGAATCACCCCAAATAACACTAGATGCATATTTCGACAACGAAGTTGTCTTCACGATCTCTGTTATTATTTTGTGGTTTTAGGGGTGATTCTGCTTTTGGTTTTAGCTGAAATTTTATAAAAATATTGTATTTTCGAAAATAATTAATTATTTTTATGAAATCTGGCACACATATTGGGTTTACTATGTATCAAATTTAAAGACTGTACCATAATGAAAACTGAATTATTTTAAATTAATAGCGACTAACCAGATTCCACTGCCCCTACCCGTTTTATAACGACGAAATTATAATCTCCGTTTTAGTGAATTTTTATTAAAAAAATTCACTAATAGAGAGGTATCGATGGTGAGAGTTTGCAAAAATTCTTTCAAATGAGCGCGAATTAGGACCCCTAGAACCAATATCCGGGGTCAGTTTGAATTTTTATATGTTTATATATATATATATATATATATATATATATATATATATATATATATATATATATATATATATATATATATATATATATATATATATATATATATATATATATATATATATGTGTGTGTGTGTGTGTGTGTGTGTGTGTGTGTGTGTGTGTGTGTGTGTGTGTGTGTGTGTATCCGTCTGATAACTCAAAAAATAATTAACCGATTTAGATGAAACTCGGCAAGTGCCTTTCTTTTATTAATGGCTTCGATGAGTTCGTTGGCCAGGAAAATCGGACGGGGTTTTCCGGGAAAATTTTGAGTTTTATTTCAAAAAAAAATTTTTTCCCGAAAATTTCGATAAAATTTGGTCTGCATATTGCTTTGAGAAATACCTAACTATGTGCCAAAATTCAGCTTTCTAGGGTTACAGAAAATTGAGCTATTCAAATTTGAAACATTTATGTTTAAATCATAAGTATGTGGTTGCTGTTGGTTAGTCAATGCTTTTCTTATTGACTCATGAAATTCATTTGTAAGTTTCCGAGAGATGTCAATAATACTGAATTCACTGTTTGTTAATCATTGGAAGCATTTACGATTATATATAACCCTATCGTAATTTATTATCATTTATCACCTCTGTAGTATAATTATTTTTGCCTTACAACTCGCAGCGTTTTTAGTCAATTGTTGTTATTAATAGTCAATAGTTTCTTTCCGAATACACACACCTTCCATTGACTGCTTCTGCCGCTGTTACAGTCCTTTTATTTAGAGGTAGAGTTGTAACCACTCATACAAACAGTGTTTTTTAACCACGTGGCTGGGCGACTGACCGAATTCATTCCCAGTTGCTGTTGATTTACTCATATTCTCTCAATATGTTTGAAGATGTGGTGCCTACTTCATTCCAAGTCACTATTAACCGACTATTTATGAAATCAAATAAGTAAATTAAATCGATTGTCATAAAATATGTAGTGTATTAAGACAAGGGAAAAAGAAATAAAACATATATAACTGTGCACATTTTGATTATATTTTAGGGTGCTTGAGAGAGGTATTGTCACAGCATAATATCTTATTAAAGTTCATTTGTAAATAGGTTTAATTTTTATATGTATATATATATATATATATATATATATATATATATATATATATATATATATAATAACTCAAAAAATAATTAACCGATTTCGATGAAACTTGGCAAGTGCCTGTCTTTTATTAATGGCTTGGATGAGTTCGTTATCCAGAAAAATCAGACGGGGTTTTCCGGAAAAATTTTGAGTTTTCTTTCGAAAAATTTTTTTTTCTCCGAAAGTAACAAAGCTGTTTCAATTAAATTTACTATATATGTTGCCTTAACCTTACTACGTACCAAAATTCAACTTTCTAAGTTTAGAGAAAATTGAGTTATTCAAATTTTAAATTTTCTTTCGAAAAAAATTTTTTTCTCCGAAAATTACAAAGTTATTTTAATGAAATTTTGTGGATATTTTGCCTTAGGAAAAACCTTACTACGTATTGAAATTAAACTCTCTAAGTTTATAGAAAATTGAGTTATTTAAATTTGAAGCATTTAATAAAAATTCACTATCATAACGCACTTGCTGCGTCCCGAGTTTTTTATAATTAATTAAAGTTTGAATTGGTTAATCCTCACTTTAAACTAATTTAGGGTTACGTACGGTTGAACGTTTCACAACAAATCTAATTAAAAAATAGTGTTGCAAATTGAATCATAACTTCCATATAGCTGTGATAATCTACGCTCCTCAGAAAGACATTATCATGCTAATTTAGGGCCCATGACGACCACAAAGAAAATATTCATATTCCTGTACCCATAAACTTCTGAAACGTTATATTATTCGAGTTTTGACGAAAAAATGATAATTTTCACCAAATCACTCCTCATTTATCCCTTACCCCCTAAAGCGATTTTACCCAAAAACCATTTTCCTTTGTCAGGTTCTAACTCGAAACCAAATTTGAAGATGAAATCTGAATTCTACGGAAGTTATTGCGCCTACTAACAGAGAGACGTACAGGCCGACAGACCAACCGACCGACACAAAAAAAATTCGTTTCAGAACCAATTTTTCCATATGTTTCGAGACTTTTACGCCATTTAAAAAAAATCGAATTTCTGTCACTGATATTCTACTCCCACACATTCAACTCCTAATTTCATTTCGTTACAGAATACCTACCTACCTAAATGATAATTTTCACCAAATCACTCCTCATTTATCCCTTACCCCCTGAAGCGATTTTACCCAAAAACTATTTGAAGTTTTCCTTTGTCAGGTTCTAACTCGATACCAAATTTGAAGATGAAATCTGAATTCTACGGAAGTTATTGCGCCTACTAACAGAGATACGTACAGGCCGACAGATCGACCGACCGACAGACAAAAAAAAATTCGTTTCAGAACCAATTTTTCCATATGTTTTGAGACTTTTACGCCATTTAAAAAAAAATTCGAATTTCTGTCACTGATATTCTACTCCCACACATTCAACTCCTAATTTCATTTCGTTACAGAATACCTACCAGATGTTCGATGAAATTGAAAGTTTTCTAATAAACAAACCCTAAAACGTTATATTACTTGAGTTTTAACGAAAAAATGTCAATTTTCACCAAATCATCCCCTACCCCCTGTAGCGATTTTACCCAAAAACAATCGGAACCGTTCGTTTGTCGGGTGCTAACTGTGTACCAAATTTGAAGACGATATCTCGATGTGTTCTAAAGTTATCGTGGCTACAAACAGACGGACATACAGAACGACAGACAGACAACAAAAAAATTATTCCTGTTTTCTATATGTTTTGATCCTTTTTACGACGTTTAAGCGATTTTTTTGTTGAAATTGTTGTCGCTGAATATTAAATAGATGACTTAAGAGAGTTGCATTCTTTTACATGTGGTGAAGCAGTAACTAATTCTATGAATCTCATTACTAAAAGTCAACAAATTTGGATAAGCACAAAATTTATACGTTTGGTAAAAATATTGGAACGTAAGCATTTTTTGGGCAGCAATTTTGTGTGGAAAGGAACATCAGACAGTTCAATCAGAATGTTCTTTTTTCTTCAGAACATTTCGATTGAAGTTTAAGATTTGTGAAGAAGGAACAATTTACATTCGAGAATTTGGCATGTCAGAAATTTGAAGCATATCATTTAGAGGAAAGATGTCAAACATGTTTAGAATAACCTTTGCGAAGTGATGTCTAGATACTCCACAAGTCATTGATTGTTGTTGTCCTTACTTGGTGAAACCGTTCCATACTAAATACAGACTTGGAGACTACTTATCTGGCTTCACTATTGGTTTTCTTTTCTGTAAATATATATATATATATATATATATATATATATATATATATATATATATATATATATATATATATATATATATAAGCTAACTGGAGCAAGTGAAACATCTAGAACATTTAGAATTCAGAAGGGCCACTTGCTCCAGTTAGCTTACGCGCTAGCTACGTCCTTCATTTACAGAAAAGAAAACCAATAGCGAAGCCAGAGAAGTGGTCTCCAAGTGTGTATTTGGTACTCTACAGTCATAAGACTTATTCCTATTGGCTAACTGTACAATTTTAAGCAATAAAGATTATTATTATACGACGTAAACAGCCAATTGATATTCTATGATATATAGTTCATAGTAAAAAATATATGTATTTAAATGATAAGAATTTTAAAAAATAATATGTGAACACGAACATCTACAACATATTTTTCATTTTACATGCAGCTTTAAAATATCTGACTTGTATCAACCCTTATCTTAACTTATGCGTCAACAAAACGAACAAGAAGTCCTAAAAATAAAAGAAAACATTAGCATTTTTTTCATTCGCACTTTAAAAAGCACTTGCTGCATCAATTTATTGGTCTTGATTTGCTCATAAATTTGAAAGATGCAGTTAATTTGTTTAAAATTCCTATTGAGCCGATCTTTTAGGTCTTACGCGGTTTCCAAAATTGCAATGAACATCAAATTTGAGACACGCACTGCATTTAGATGTTCTGAAAGGTTCCTGAACTTATATTTTTGCTACCTTATTATGTGGTATTTTAAGCCTACTGAAAATATTGTTTTGATCATGGTGCCAAAAAGCTGCAATATAATTCAACTAAAATTGTACATGAGTTAAATTTACTTTGTATTCATATTTTTGTTCAAATAATGGAGGATTCACCTAACCAGAAAAGTCTCTACCCATTTGTTAATTTAGCATGTGATATTTACGATAAATTATATATTTATTGGAAATAATTAATTATTTCTTTGTATTTTTCAAATTTACGTTTTAAAAGCACACTCCATTAACTTTGTAGGTTGTGATGAAGACACAGTTTAGAGATCCTGATGGCATATTGAATTCTCTACAGAATGTAGTTTCGGGCAACTGTGATGGCATATTCTTTTTATTACTAGAAGCCTGTGAATCATTTGATGTATGTATGATAAGAAGAAATAATGTAATTACTGCTGAACAAAAACAAACACTTTTGGAACTTGCAAAATATCCACTTTCTTTGGTGAAACAAGTTAGACTCTTCTTAAGAAAGAATATTGGAAGAAAATTCATTCATTGCGTGGACAGTTTTGAGATACCTCAAACCCTATCAAAGTATTTATTATTTGATTATCTATAATTTAAGTAAGTTTGCTCACATGTACAAAATATATGCAACCTCTGCACAAAACCAATATTTATATTCACATCATTGTTATTTGTATGTCAATTTTTGTAGTGCACAATAGCCTAAAATTAGTATGTCAATTTAGATCTACTAAATCAACAAATTAAAATTTGTATAAGGACTAATCAACATTCAGTCAACAATTATATTCTGAAAATGTAATTTTCTATTGGTCCTTACAGTAGGATTTTCTTTATTAAAATGAATTTTTAATTTAAAATACGATTTAGTCAAACATTTGATTATTAGCGGGGTTGTATGACATGTTATGGTAATTTAGTAATTCCATATAATGGTATTAAATTATTTATTGGAAATTTGTGTGAATTTATTTTAGTATGTAATTTTGTACATTTTTAAATATTTGTATTGTTTGTAATTATTTATATGCTTGTATTTAAAAAATAATAATTAAAAATCTTATTCTATAAATTGAAACGTTTTTTTATTCATTTTCAGAATCTGTGTTGTCACTCATCATTATCTTGTTGAAAAATATTACAAATATATTAAATAAGATACCGTATTTATTCCAACAGAGACCGCGGCGTCTATTTTATTTCGAAGGTTTTTTAGACGCCTCTATGGCGACTATTAAGGGCGGCTTTTATAACAATCGTAGGGGGTGCGTACTTTATCCTAAAGGAAGGACATAGTACAGTAAATTCACATCATTTACAAAATCATGCCGTGACGCTGTCATACACTACAAGCATGTTACCGACAAACTCCTATTACAGCAATAACACGGCAAACACAAAATTATATTAAAGTATTTCCTAATACACCAACATAGCAGCATACAATGGTTACTAGTACAGCAAAATGGTAGCATCATTTAATGGCATTATCCCTAACTTGCCTGTACTGCTGTTTCAAATGAACCGGAATTTCCTAGTACAGTTTTTTTACAGACCGGATCTATTACAAATAAAAATTCACCACTGGAGATATATATGAAATATATTTACCCAGGACAATATTTACTAGTATCTAGCATATCCCATTATTATACTGCATTCTAATAGTGGAACGTCCATATATACCATCGTTTAAAGGGGTATTGTCATAAATCTAAACCTGTCATGTTTAAAGAGCAACGATGCCAGATCGGTGAAGAGACTCAAGCATTAGGTCGTGCTGTTTGTTTGTTTCAATAAAAATCTATGACTTTATTTATATTTACACTGAACTGGTCGTTGGCAAGCAAGTTTTTAAGTATTAAGAGCGTGCATATTAAAATAATAACATATGAAGATTTGTATGTAAATAAGTACGGTAAATGGATTTTTTTTTACTAAAAACAACATAACCCTTTTATGATACACATGACTGAATAGATTATCAAACCCATGAATCGGTTTTGCTTAGAGCTTTAATTTTATACCGAATACATGTAGCATACACATTTTTCACTTTTGTGGTAAGAGTGGCCACGTGACTTAGTTTTCCAATGTCTGTTTCTTAAGTACTTTTAAAAAATTAAAATTTCGTTAAATATATTAATTAATGTTAAGTATATTATGGCATTTTATTCATAGAACTCGAAAGTTATTTAGAAATCTACCAAATTTAAGAAAATGAACCAGTCATAATGTTGATAGTTTTTTAAATTTAGCATTATATGTCTTATTGGTTTTAGTCACTCCAATTTCAATCATTTTGTCCTGATTTTAGTGAACTTTCTTTAAAAAAAATCACTAATGAGGAGATCCCGACTTTTGAATTTTGATAAAATTTCTTCAAATTAGCGCTAATTAGGCCCTCTAAAACACATATCCAAAATTTTTATGAGTTTATATATATATATATATATATATATATATATATATATATATATATATATATATATATATATATATATATATATATATATATATGTATCACACCTATAACTGGAAAAATAATGGGCCGATTTTGATTAAATCAGATGAGTTTATCGTTTAATGCTATCTAATTTTTGTCGAATTTTCGTAAAAAATCAATAAAGAGCAATATATCCGTTATTATACAAGATACAAAAAAATTGTATACATTAATTATAGGGTGTCTTGAGCTACATCTTAAACTAATATTTCTACAATCACAGGGTGGTCCATAAGTCGATGGTGATACAAATTTTCTTTTTTTTTAAATCGATTACCCCTTTTTGCATTCTCCATCGAAATATAATGCATGTTTGTAAGAAATTCTGGACGCAGCAAGTGCGTTATGGTAGCGAATTTTCATTAAATGCCTCAAATTTGAATACCTCAATTTGTTATTAACTTATGAGGTTCACCAAGAAACCAGTTTTTTCGGGAACACTTTAAGTTTACTTTCGGAAATTTTTCTACATTTTCAAACAATAAAGTTATTTGTGGCACACTGTTTCTCCTATATAGGTTATACTGATAACCAAATTTGATGCCTGCTTTTAAAAAAACACATATTTGTTATTAAAAACATTTTAATGAAAATTCACTACCATAACGCACTTGCTGCGTCCAAACTTATATATATATATATATATATATATATATATATATATATATATATATATATATATATATATATAAATATATATATATATATATATATATATATATATATATAAATCACAAGTCTCAAGCTTCTGTTTTAAAGATATATTGTAAAATGTATTCCAGTAAAACTATATTAGTATTAACTCTATTACTATCAAGGTACCAGTTACTTGTCAAATGTCATTCTCAAGAAAATATGATAATGTTATTCTAAATAATATTAAGAGCTAATTAGTAAGTTTCTTTATTGAAAAATGAAAACCTGTTATAATTCAAATACGGCAGTAATTGCTAAATATAAATTTCAGTTGTAACGTATCGACGTAAGCTAAGAGTCACAATCTAAAATAATAATAATAATAATAATTATTATATAGATAATATATATATATATATTTGTGTGTCACACCAATGACTCAAAAAATAATGTGCCGATTTTGATAAAATTTTCTGAGTACCATTTTTTTGCAAGTGGCTTTTTTTTTTTTTTTTTTTTTTTTGTTCCCTCAGGGCTCGTCCGCGGCCTTGCCGCCCCGATAGCACCGCAACCCTTGGTTGATTGTGCATACCCCTAGTCTTACTCCACCCATTCCAAAATCACTGTGCCTTGAACTAGTCTGCACAGCGATTGGTAGGGTGAAGTTTTATATTGCTCTGTCTCCGGTCTAGAGTGACCGTAGATCAGTTGTCTTTTCCGGTCCAGAGCTATACACTCGCACAAGATGTGCTGGGCTGATTCCTCCCCCTCGCCGCAGAGTCTGCATGCGAGGTCCCCTTCGAACCGCCCCATTTTATGTAGGTGTTTCTTGACGGCCATGTGTCCCGTCAAGAGACCTGTTGTGTTTCTGAGCTGTCCTCTGCTAAGGTTTAGCAGCTCCACAGCTCTCTTTGAACTGGGTCCGTCAATTATTGACTTCCCATGTCTGAGCCCTGGACAGTCCGCCCAGTACACCTTGTGTTGGTTTCTGACCCAGGACTTAATGGCTCCCCTGGCAGTGCTCTTTGACACGCCCAGAGCCGGTTCTGGTCCCATAAATGGTTCTGCTGACCCCCTCTTTGCGAGACTGTCAGCTTCTTCATTGCCTTTGACCCCCGAGTGACCCGGCACCCAGATGAGGGTCACCTCATTCTGCCCAGCCAGGTCGCTCGTCTCGTCTCGGCACTCACTCACCAGCCAGGAATTTACCCGTGGGCTACTTAGTGCCTTAAGGGCTGCCTGGCTGTCTGTGGCTATGAGGATCCGCTTGTTGGTGTAGCCCCTCCTCTTGTTCTCCCGCACACAGTGCAGGATGGCGTACATCTCGGCCTGAAACACCGTTGCATGGGCTCCGAGGGAAATACTGTGACTTACCCTCGGTCCTTCCGAGTAAACACCTGCCCCCGTCCCACGCTCCCCGCCAGATCCGTCCGTGAACCAGACGAGCGCGTCCCGTGGTATGCCCGGTGTCTCCTCCCGCCATGCCCCGCGATCAGGGATTTCCACTGTGAAGTTGTTTTCCCTGCACATTCGCGGGCTCGCGAAGTCTGACCTCATTTCAAGCATGGGTTCCTTCACGATCTCCTGAATTTTGCAGTGGCCCCTGAAGCCTGGGTTGATCTTCAGTCTACCATTGCAGGCTAGTCTGTATAGTCCTAGCCTGGCCTCTCCCATAATAACGAAGTGTAGGGGGGGTAGATCCAGCAACACCTCCATGGCGGCTGTTGGGGTTGAAGACATGGCCCCTGTGATGCCTAGGCAAGCCATCCTTTGGATCTTGCCTAGTTTTTGTTTGGCACTGGATTGTGTCACCTTAGGCCACCAGACCAGTGCCGCATATGTTAACGATGGTCTGACCACCCTTGTGTACAGCCAGTGGGCCATACTAGGTCTTAGTCCCCACGTTTTTCCATATAGCCGCCTAGTGACGGCTAAGGTCATGACTGCCTTACGCAGTATTTTTCCAATGTGACCATTCCAGGTTAGCTTAGAGTCCAATACGACCCCAAGATATTTTACCTCCCTGGCCATTGGAACGCTCCTACCGTATAGAGTGAGAGTTCTGTGGCTTTCACACTTCCTCCTCCTCGTAAACGGCACGACGGTTGCTTTCTCGGGGCTCACCCCGAGCCCTTGATCAACCGTCCACCCTTCCACCACTTTCAGTGCAGTCTGCATACGCTCCCACACTGCCTGTGTGACCTTTCCTCGGACTATGATGACAATGTCGTCCGCATAGCCCTGTACCTCATACCCCCCTCCCGAGAGCCTCCCCAGCAGGCCGTCCACGACTAGACACCAGAGCAAGGGAGACAGAACGCTCCCCTGCGGACACCCCGCCGCGACCCCCGCCAGCAGAGTCCCTCCCGCGAGTGAGGTGAACACCGCCCTGTCCCTGAGCATGGAACCGATCCACCTGCAGCAGGTCTCCTCTATTCCACGCTCCCGGGCAGCTGCCAGAACCGATCCGAACGAGGTGTTACTAAAGGCCCCCTCTATGTCTAGGAAGGCCCCCAGCGCCACCTCCTTGTTCTCCAGCGTATTCTCCAGTTTCAGCACCAGTTGGTGCAGTGCTGTTTCTGTTGAGAATCCTGCTCTGTATGCATATTGTCCGCAGTGTAGAGGATATGCTTCCAGTACACCGCCCCTAATGTGCCGGTCGAGCAGTTTTTCCACTGTTTTCAGCAAGAAGGACATGAGACTTATTGGCCTCAGGGACTTTGCCTGGTCTGTTGGACGCCCAGGTTTAGGAATAAATACAACCCTGGCCAGTCTCCATGCCCTCGGAATGTACCCCAGAGCCAGGCTGGCCCTCATAATGAGGGTAAGCACCGGCGCCAGTATATCTATCCCCTGTTGGAGCATGATGGGCATTATTCCATCAAATCCCGGCGATTTGTATGGCTTAAAGCTGTTAATGGCCCATCTGATTTTGCTCCAGGTAACCACCTCTTTAGCGACTGTCCAGTCTACTCTAGATGCCCGCCTATAAGACGCCTCTATTTCTGAGTGTTCCCAGTCCGGAGGTGATTGGTTTATTATGTTACAGCCGGGGAAGTGCGTCTGGAGTAAAATTTCCATAGTTTCCTCCCCCGAGCTTGTAAAGCCTCCCGTGGGTGTTCTAAGGGAGCCTATGTTAGTCTGAGGGCCCTTAGACAGGATCTTGTGTAGTCGAGCACTCTCAGACGTGTTTTCCACTTCTTCGCAGTGCCTCCTCCACGACTCCTTCTTGGCGTCCCTCAGTCTTTTGTTATAGGTCGATAGGGCCTGTCTATATTCATCCCATGCTCCCGACTTTTTGGCCGCGTTAAACAGCTTACGAACCTGCGTCCTCCTTTGCCTGAGGTCCTCGTTCCACCATGGGACGTTCCTGGTGGACACCCTCATTTTCAGGGGGCAGTTAGCGTTATAGGCCGAGGTAATTGCGTCTCGCAATTGGACTGCTGCAATCTCGAGGTCTATTGAATCCCTTATGGCCCTCTCAACCCCCCGCAGTTCCACAGCTAGGTCTGCCCTGTAGGCTTCCCAGTCCGCCTTGCGGGGGTCCCGGTACCATACCGTTTCTCTTTCGACTTTGGCGATTTCAAACCGGATGTATCTGTGGTCTGAGCTACTCACTTCCCCAGACACAGCCCAGCTTTTAACAAAGTCACCCAGAAACTGGGTGGAAACTGTTAGGTCTAAAACTTCCTCACGCCGTGTTGTGACGAATGTCGGTTTATTACCTCTATTCAATATGTCTAAATTAAATTTCATAAAGAATTGTAAAAGTGCCTCACCCCTAGAGTTTGTGTCCGAGCTACCCCACAACTCATGGTGCGCATTCGCATCCATGCCGATGATGGTCTGCCATCCACCTGCTCTGCTACCCACCATCAGCTGCTGCAATTCGTTGGGTGGAGGAAGGTCCGTGCTGTCCCCTGGCAGATAGGCTGACGCGACAGTAATGTCCCTCAGCCCATCCGCTCCTCCACATCGGATTTTGATCGTTGCCAGGTCCCTGGAACAGAAATTCATTAGAGGGAGAAACTCTATCCCTTCCCTGACAAAAATGCAGGCCCTCGGATTCTCGCTGGACCTGCTGTAGATGAGCTTTCCATTAGCTCCGCCGAGTCCCTTGATCTCTCCTTTGTAGGAGTACGGTTCCTGGATGAGGGCCACATCCGTGTTCCTCAGAGCCATTAGTAGTCCGGCCGTGGCTGCCCTACTGTGTTGGAGGTTGACCTGAAGGAACCTAAGTCCCATTAACCCTTAATTGCTTCCCCAGTGGGCGGAAGCTAACCCTTCCCATGCCCCAGAATGCCTTGAAGGAGGTTCCTTCAAGGGCTCTGTAAGATGTCGGGTCGATCGAGAAGGCGAGCGTCTGTCCTTTCTCCTCTGCCTTCCTGCTTAGAACCGACCAGTGTTGCGTCCCCAGTTCAGGGTTCTGGATCTTAAGTCTGCTGATCACCGTCTCCTGCGGGACGGTGTCAGGGATCCGTACGAGGACCTTGCGTCTCTTTGGGAGTTCCTTGGGCTCGACGGCTGTCAAGTCTGCCCCCTCCCAAATCTGACCGAGGCCCCCGATCGTTTTCCGCAGCCAGTCCCGCGACTGCGGGCCGGCACAGGTTATCCAGAGGATGCCCCCCGTCAGGCGCGTCCGGTGGAACTGAGGCGGGCTCTCCCCTTCCTGAAGAGAGTCCACTGCAGCTACCACCGCAGCCTGGATCAGGTCCGCCTTCCCCTGGTCTAGCGTGACCTCAGGATGGCGTCTGTCAATCACCGCCATCCCGAGGCCCTCCGCAGCCTCCCTGTAAGAGCCAGTCTGCGCCGGTGTTCCGGCCTTAGTTCCTTTGGGAGGTCTGTCTGTAGTAGGCGTGCTAGAGCCAGAGCGCGGCGTCTTCCGACTCGCACTCTCCTCTTGCGCCTTTACAGGCACCCTGGCCCTTTTGGAACGTCTGTCTGTAGTGGGCGTGCTAGAGTTCGAGCGCGTCCTCTTCTGACCCGCACTCCCCTCTTGCGCCTTTACAGGTTTCTCGACCGTCCAGGTCCCGGCCGCCATTTTTTGCGCCCTCCGGAGCTTCTTTCTTTGCGCCCCGGAAAGACGCTTGGACTGCCGGGGCAGTCCCTCTACTCTAACAGTAGAGTCCTCACTGGTGGAGGGGCCCCCGGAGTCCGCGGAGCTCGCCGCCCTCCGGTGGGACCCAGCCTCCAGCTTGGGTGTCGGGGACAGGTCTCTGGCCGAAGCTACCCCCTGATCCCCCGTATCTACGCCGGTCGTGGGACCTCCAGAGTCCGCTGCCGCACCCTGGCTCGTCTCCGTTTCCGGGATAGACTCAAGGCTCAAGTCTGTAGCCGGAGCCACTCCTCGAGCCTCATTGGTTTTGGTTTTATATGTATTTATAATCTTCATGTTGTTCCCACGAGAATGGGGGAAATAC
Organism: Tillus elongatus; assembly: GCA_964006375.1. NCBI lineage: Eukaryota > Metazoa > Arthropoda > Insecta > Coleoptera > Cleridae > Tillus > Tillus elongatus. Next base: position 38,998,372 of record OZ023270.1, read on the forward strand.
TGTCCACACCATCAGAACCCCCTGTGTGGTGCAAGGCGGGTTACTCTGGAGGGTTGCCTGGTACTCCAGAGGTTCCGTTCACGACACCATCACCCTGGTGCCATCCATCCATAGGCACGGGTCACGTGACACCGTAGATTGGGGGAGTTTAGTTCGACCTCCTTGTCTAGATCCGTCATGTTTAGTTATTAGCAGGGTCACCTCGTGCAGGATGCGGATTTTTACCGCGCATGACGGTCTTGGGGAAAGCTTCATCGGGAGTTTATGTTGTTATTTCCACTTCCTCAGCTTGCCCCCTGGAGTCCTTTGGCCCGCGACTCCTTAACCCCTGCAAGTGGCTTGGATAAGTTTGTTATCCAGGAAAATCGGTCCAGATTTTCCCGGAACATTTTGTTTTCTTTCGGAAACAATTTATATCTCCGGAAATGACAAAGGAAGGGCAACCAAATTTGGTATGCGGGTTTGGATTATAAATAGTGACCCACGTACCAAAACTTAGGTGTGTGAGTTGAAAGACATAAAAGTTATAGGCATTAAAAAAAGGGTTTTCCTCAAAACGTCAAAGTCGCGATTTGAAACGTCAAAATTCGCAACATTTAGTCAAAGAACCTGAAACAAATACGGATTATGTAAAGAAAATGTCGCGAGAAGAGTCTTCTGCAAATCTTTCAGTTTCAGCTTCAACCGTCATTGCATCAATTTTGGTCACCAGTATAACCTATATAGTAGAAACAATGTGCCATGTTTCATCAAATAACTCTATTCTTTAAAAATGTACAAAAATTTCCGATAGTAAACTGAAAGTGTTTCCGAAAAAACTGGTTTCTTGGCCAACCTCATAGGTTAATAGGAAATTGAGCTATTCAAATTTGAAGCATTTAATGAAAATTCGCCACCATAACGCCCTCGCTGCTACCCGCATTTCTTTTCTTACAGACATGCATTATATTACGATGTAAAATGAAAAAATGCAATAACATAAGGAGTCTTCGATTAAAAAAAAAAAGAAAATTTGTATCACCAACGACTTATGGGCCATCCTGTGATTGTAGAAAGATTTTTTTAAAATGTGGCTCAAGACACCATATAATGAATGTATACTTTTTTTCGTATCTTGTATAATAACGGACATATTTTTTATTGTTTTTTTACGAAAATTCGACAAAAATTATAAACCATTAAATGATAAATTCTATAGTTAAGACTACTGCCAAAGCATCAGAGGAAGGGTTTATTTCAAATAAATTTTCTGGAAATATTTTAGTAAGATGAAGGACAAGGACTGTTGAAACTAAGACTTCAGGCTTTGTAAAACATTCCTCTTGAGACATTTTCTTTCCATAGCTCGTATTAGTTTCAGGTTCTTTGCCCAAATGTTGCCAATTTTGACGTTTTAAATCGCGACTTTCACGTTTTGAGGAAAACCTCAATTTATTTTTCTTTAAATGCCTATAACTTTTATGTCTCTTAACCTAGAGAGCTAAATTTTGGCACGTAATTTACCTATAATGATAAATCCGCCTACCAAATTTGGTTGCCCTTACTTTGTTATTTCCGGAGATATAATTTTTTTCGAAATAAAGCATAAAATTTTCCGGGAAAACCTGGGCCGATTTTCCTGGCTAACAAACTTATCCAAGTCACTGGTAAAAGGTAGGTATTCAACAAATGGTTGAAGACAAATATTACCTCAACTTTTTTTGGATGTAAATTTCATTAAATAATAAAATATTTAATAGTTTTCTGTGAAGAAAATATGTTTTTGGTTCACTTTGATGGGATGTACGGGTCTCGAGAAAACTCAGTTAGATAATTATGTTATATACTATAAATCGACGGTAACTTTTATGTGTGAATTTTTTAATTAATTTAAAAAGATCCGATTTCATTAAAGTTCATCGTCTGGTGTGTTAGAATTGCTGAGGTTCAAAATTTTGTAAAAATTAAACTTAAAATTGAGTTCCATATCAGAGGAAGCTATACTGCCATCATGTCAAGCTTTATGCCTTGTGGAGGGCTGTAGCTAGCTCCTGTGGAGCTCTTTTAGACCAGGAGTCTGTAAAGGGTGCGCTTAAATGGCCCTCCTCACACTGGACTGGATCACGCGACACATTCAGTATTACAATACCAATTTTCTCCATCCCGCCTTCTCAGCCGCCGGATACAAAATCTGTATCTCGCACAGACATTTCTAAAACGTTATATTTACCTCTTAAAACACGATTACTAGTATAGTAGGCTGGTGAATTAGAAGATCCAAATTATTAATGTGGATAGCATAATTATGTATACCGACAACTTTATAGCTTAGCCATATAATTAGGATCAATTAATAAAATCTGTCCATGACCGATGCTGGGCGCTCGCTGTGACAAACAGTGTATTGAAAATTTGGACCGTAATCCAGTATCCCGGATACACGTATTTCTTATATGGTATCCTCGTCTGAAAGAGCTTTTGTGAAACTTTTTTTCTGAATTTGTTTATACGATTATTCTGTCTTAGTTATGAGCATAGAATACTTAGTTAAAATCAATATCACTATTTTTTTTCTCCCCCAGGGCTCGTCCGCAGCTTTGCCGCCCCGATAGCACTGCAACCTTTGGCTTATTGTGCATGCCCTTAGTCTTACATTTGTATTCTATGGCCTGCTAATTGAAAATATGAGAGTTTTGTTTTCTATAAAATGTAACTCAATTTTACCTTGATTTACACTTATAGACGCCAGCTGGAGGATTTTTATGAAATATAATAATTTTAAATGAAATTAAAAAAAAAAGGATAAATACAAGTTAAAATCCGTTCTCTAATGTTTTATGGCATATGACATAATTTTCAAAATGGGTTTTCTCGAAAATCGGGCACCCTATCGAAGTGAAACACGAGCACATTCTCTTCTTTGGAAACTGTCAAATTTTATAATTCATTATTAAAATATGTTTCAAGTGATATATGTTAATAGGCACATTTTAATAAAGCCATATTAAGAGAGCAGAAAGTAGGCCTATGGGACAAATGTTTCCTACAAACAGTACCTTGAGGACAATGAATCAATGCCACTTTTATAAGCTTTTTTAGTTTTTTCCTATAAAATAGTCAGTTTAACTTTTACTTAATAACAAGAAACTGCAAGGTTAATAGTATTATAATTCTTAGTCTTTTCAGAAAAATTTAGATAAAATACAAGAAAATATTGTTTCCAAAAAAAAAAAATCTGTTTTAATCAGATCTCCACTCTGATACCAAATACGTGTTCCAATAAATATTAAACAGTCATCAATTTGAAGTGACTCATGTCAATTAGTATTGTTAATAAAACTAACTAAAAAAATTACTACTTATTAAGTCTCTCAATACAAATTTCAATACAGTTATAAGAATATTACGTAGTCAAATAATTATTATATCGAAAGATATAAGTACATATTTTGAAAAAGTTGCTCTGCAAATTTTTTTCCTGGGCATGTTATTAATTCTTTAAGTATTTAGCCACAGTGGTCTATATGGCTCTAAACTTTTTTTTTTAATTTAATAATATTGGCTGCGGCATCTCGGGCCATTAGCACATTTTTCCCATCATTAAATATTTTTTAAAATTTGCCAGACAGAGTCAAATTGGCTCGCCCGGGAATCGAACCCGGGACCTCTCGCTTAGCAGGCTGGCACCTAGCCACCTGCGCCACGAGGGCGTCTGGCTCTAAACTTAAAACGACCATTTTTTTCTTATCCAAAAACGCGCATCATGCACACACGCGCACGCATGTGTGAAGAGACGTTTTATATGCATTCCCATAAATATGTTTAAAGAATACTGACATATAGTTACACGTACATTTATTTTATATTATTAATATAGTACAATTTTCGGTGTGTGTTTGCGACTGATGAAAAAACACAAAAAAGGGTTACATTCATGTGATCGATATTTTTAAAATGACAAATACCGACCACTTCCTAGAAAAACGTCACTTATTTCACGTAGTTTCATTCAAATACTATACTATGATATAAAATATTTACACATTTCATTAGCTGCTTATTTTAGCAAAATACTATTCTAGAAATTGTATATTTAGGATAGAAATTCCTACGAATTTATTTCTTTTTTTTTACTTAACTCGCCTTTGCGGTCAATTTCACCGCCTGTAGACCTCTCTAAGTCTATTCAAATTGTTTTTGGAACACCAAACAAGACCAATATATTTATTTGCTGTATTACTTGGAAAACAGAAGTGATACCAAAAAAGTCATCTCTTATCCCCGGTTGCACAAAGTTTTGTCCAACAATCATCAACTAATAAAAGAACAAAATTAATTATGATTATTAGTTTTGTTGCACCAAAAAAGATGTTCTTGGTTAATTAACAATTTTTCACAGAATTAAAAAAGCATACTTGTTTTTGTGCAACATAAGTAATAATCAGTGAGTAATGAATTGTAACTACCAATTACCTGATTATTGTTTATCAAAGCTGTCTGACATTAGTAGCCTCAGTGCCATAACGGATAGAGCATGAGCCGTTTGTGCAAAAGGCTTGGATTTGACATCCGGGCGCGCTGAGGCGAGGAACACATTTATTTACTTAAAAACATTACAGCACAAACTATAGTTTTACATCTCCCGAAGCCACCATAGTGTTTCAGCAAGCTGAATGTGAGCATGCTCCGTTCTTCGGACGTGACTGAAAGCCTTCAGTCCCGTGTCCATACCATGTTGGCACCTCTCTATCCCCGTTATAAAAAGAAAGGAGTTTAGCAAAATGTACAGGTTGGTGAGGTGAAACTCTTCCCTGTTGTTGGTGATTGGCCATAGTCGCGGAAAGAGATCGCCGGTACGTAAATAAAAAACACACAACACAACTGTGCATTAGTCTATTAGGAATCCTAATCATATAGTAATAAATTGCATGAAATTATACACCTTCAACATTTCTAGTAAATTACTGTATCAACATTTTCTCAAACTTATTAGGAAAAAATCCACATAGAAATAGACTTAACGCATAAAAAATATTTTAGAAAATAATTTAAATGATACGCATTAAGTGGAAGTTTATTTTGACCGAGTGATGATAAGATACTTGAACGATAAAATAATCAAAAACGTTTGCATGATTAGAAAACAATTTCTTATATTAATTTCATTATTATCGTCTGACCACATCAAAAATTGAATTTCATCTTTTGGAGAAAAAGTGATAAGTTTCCGACGATGTAAAAAAGTAAGTATAATAAAAAATGACGCTGGGTATCCCTTTGTACACATTTTCATTGATTTTATGTAAACAGGTTTTTTCCCTTAGGGCTCGTCCGCGTCTTTGCCGCCCCGATAGCACCGCAGCCTTTGGCTTATTGTGCATATGTGAACATGTACTACCCGATATTATCTATGATATCTCTTTTGAAGATCATAATATTTATCATACATATATAAAGTTTCCTGAAATATCAAATTACCATTTTTATAACTATAGCTTTTTTAAGTAATATTTAATAATCATTATATTAGAACTGGTGGTGCGAATACATTTAGCTTAATATTATACATATTACTTAAATATATAAAGTTACAGGGAGTAAAATATTTGAACAGCGGCAACACAGCGGAGTGCCAGGTACATTGGATTATAGATTGTTCAGTTGGCCTGTAATATGAAAGGATGCTTGATACTTTATTCCTGAAATGTCAAATTATTTAATACAAATTTCTTTTACCGTGCTATTAGTGTACTAGGCATTTCTCGATACAACTTCCGTTACATCCTACACAATATGCTGTACCACATCTGTTTTTATCTCGTATTATCTGTTTACAATAGAACGCATTGAGTGTATCTTTCTCTGTCTAGAAGAATATTGTGAATTTTGCCTGTAATAGATCTTTCCGGTATTAGCGATTCCCGTTTCGCATCAATATTATGCTAGGCAAATATTTTAACAGTGGACGAAGTTAGTACCCGTATCCCGTAGAATCACATTTCGGTAGGATGGCTTGCAGTTGAAATAAATATACATTACAATATATTTGTCGGTATTACACATTATTTTAATATCTCTTTCCTGTACTATATCCTTCTTTTATGTTAAATTCTATGGACCCACAATCGTACCCTTTCAACAAATCAAGATATTTTATCTCTCTTGCCTAGAAGCTCCCGTGTTGACCAATCTGAAGAAAGACAATTGCCTACCTATATTTAAGTTAAAGGTCCTGTTAGATACCGTTAGAAACGGTCAGTTCTCCCACTTGCCTTGCCGCCCCTGAGAATTCAGCATACAGCTGGGACAGTCTCAAGTTTACATTCAGAACGCACACAGCGTACAGTTCAAGTCACACAGATATATTCAGAGACAAACAGTGTACATTATATAATACGAACAGTATTTAATGTAATATAGACGTATAATTTATGTAGTAAATTAATAGTGTAAATTAAATAGTTAAGTGTACATACATACAAATGGATTTAATTTAGTAACCAGTCATCATAATCAAATACATAACAAACATTCATTCTACACATACACTATACAGGTCCATAGGTAACCTTTTCAAAAGTGGTGCAAAGGGGACTAGGCACCTAACTTATGTAACAAATTACACGCAACAAAATTTATTACGCCCGTGATATTGAATACATGAAACATAAAAACTATCTGAAACAGTTGTAGGTAGGTATAGAACATCGTGAGCTGTACGATAAGAGTCGTCAGCTCCGTGCGTAACTGTGTAATATGCTGTCAGAGCAGCTCTAATCAAGGGCGTAGATAAGGGTGGGGATAGAGGGGGTATTTACACCTACCTGCTCGCGGCATGATAGAACAAAAAACAATAGTTTAGTATAGGGTAGGTTAGTCCTTATGATGTGCTAACTGTGCTACAATGTCGATAATAAATAACAGGTTATAATAATAATATCTGGACGCCACACGTTCAGTGAATGAAGATAGAAGGTACCGTTCTCCAATTCCGATAATTGGGAAACTGGTCTCTTCGAGTTTGACCTTCGAAAAATTGAAATTCAATTTATTTTCGACATTAAAACATGCCACTCGCCCCTGGTAGGGTGAAACATATGCAACAATGAATCACGTTCTCTGTGCTCGGCTCGGAGGCTTCCGGTCATATTTTCAATTTCTTAAAAGACTTCTTTTAGTACAGACATGGTTTTTAGTGCCCATAATAAAATAAACAAGCCTGGTTCGACTTTGACTGTCATAAAAATAAAATAAGAAATGTCGTTTGAAAGAAAGAAATAGAAAAGAAAAAACTGTCAAATGTGCTGGAATAAACACTTATTTTCAGCTGTATACTAAATAGTGACAGCCTTTTTTTCTCCCTCAGTAGATCAGTTGCCTTTTGCGGTCCAGAGCTTTACACTCACACAATATGTGGCTGGGCTGATTTCTCCCCCTCGCCGCAGAGTCTGCATGCCAGGTCCCCTTCGAACCGCCCCATTTTATGCAGGTGTTTCTTGACGCCATGTGTCCCGCCAAGAGTCCTGTTACGTTTCTGAGTTGTGCTCTGCTAAGATTTAGCAGCTCTCTTTGGACTGGGTTGCACAATTAATTATTTCACGTGTTTGAGCCCTAGAAATTCTGCCTAGTATGCCTTGTGATGTTCCCTGACCTAAGACTTGATGCTTCCCCTGGCCGTGCCTTTCGATACGCCCAGGACCGGTTTGGGTTCCATAAATGATTCTGCTGACCCTCTCTTCGCAAGACTGTCAGCTTCTTCATTGCCTTTGACCCACGAGTGACCCGGCACCCAGATGACGGTGACCTCATTCTGCTCAGCCAGGTCGCTCATCTCGTCTAGGCATTCACTTACCACCCTGGAATTTACCCGTGCGCTACTTAGGGCCTGCCTGGCTGTCTGTGGCTATGAGGATCCGCTTGTTGGCGTAGCCCCGCCTCTTGTTCTCTCGCACACAGTGCAGGATGACGTACATTTCGGCCTGCAAGACCGTTGCATGGGCTCCGAGAGAAGTACTATGACTTACCCTCGGTCCTTACGTATAAACACCTACCCCCGTCCCACACTCCCCACCGGATCCGTCCGTGAACCAGACGAGCGCGTCTCGTGGTAAGCCCGGCGTCTCCTCCCGTCATGCCTCGCGGTCGGGGATTTCCACTGAAAAATTGTTCTCCCTGCAAATTCGCGGGCTCGCGAAGTCTGACCTCATCTCAAGCATGGGCTCCTTTACGATCTCCTGAATTTTGTAGTGGCCCCTGAAGCCTGGGTTGATCTTCAGTCTACCATTGCGGGCTAGTCTGTATAGTCCTAGCCTGGCCTCCCCCATGACAACTAAGTGTGTGTGCGTGTGTTTGTGTGTGTAGGGGGGGGGGGGGTCCAGCAACACCTCTGTGGCGGCTGTTGGGGTTGAAATCATGGCCCCTGTGATGCCCAGGAAAGTCATCCTTTGGATCTTGCCTAGTTTTTGTTTGGCACTGGATTGTGTCACCTTAGGCCACCAGACCAGTGCCGCGTATGTTAACGATGGTCTGACCACCCTTGTGTATAGCAAGTGAGCCATACTAGGTCTTACTCCTCACATTTTTCCATATAGTCGCCTAGTGACAGCTAGGGTCATAACTGCCTTACGCAGTATTTTTTCAACATGACCATTCCAAGTTAACTTAGAGTCCAATACGACCCCAAGATATTTTACCTCCCTGGCCATTGGGATGTTTATACCGTATAGAGTGAGAGTTATGTGGCTCACCCACTTCCTCCTCCTCGTAAACGGTATAACGGTTGCTTCCTCGGGGCTCAACACAAGCCCTTGGCCAACCGTCCACCTTTCCACCACTTTCAGTGCTCTCTGCATGGACCCTGTGTAACTTTTCGTTGGACTATGATGACAATGTCGTCCGCATAGCCCTGTACCTCGTACCCACCTACCAGGCCGTCCACGACTAGGCACCAGAGCAGGGAAGACAGAACGCTCCCCTGTGGACACCCCGCTGCGACCCCTGCCAGCAGAGTCCTTCCAGCGAGTGAGGTGAACACCGCCCTGTCCCTGAGCAAGGAACCGATCTACCTGCAGCAGGTCTCCTCTATTCCACGCTCCCTAACAGCTGCCAGTACTGATCTGAATGAGGTGTTGCTGAAGGCCCCCTCTGTGTCTAGGAAGGACCCAGGAACCACCTCCCTGTTCTTCAGCGTATTCTCCAGTTTCAGCACCAGTTGGCACAGTGCTGTTTCTGTTGAGAATTTTGCTCTGTATGCATATTGTCCGCAGTGTAGGGGATATGTTTCCAGTACACCGTCCCTAATGTGTCGATCGAGCAGTTTTTCCATTGTTTTTAGCAAGGACATGAGACTTATTGGCCTCAGGGACTTTGCCTGGTCTGTTGGACGCCCAGGCTTAGGAATGAATATAACCCTGGCCAGTCTCCATGCTCTCGGAATGTGCCCCAGAGCCATGCTGGCCCTCATAATGAGTGTAAGCACCGGCGCCAGTATGTCTATACAGTGTTGGAGCTTGACGCGCATTATGCCATCAAATCCCGGGGATTTGAATGGCTTGAAGCTTTTAATGGCCATCTGATTTTGCTCCAAGTAACCACCTCTTTAGCGATTGTCCAGTCTACTCTAGATGCCCGCCTGTACGGCGCCTCTATTTCTAAGTGTTCCCAGTCCGGAGGTGATTGGTTTATTGCAGCCGGGGAAGTGCGTCTGTAGTAAAACTTCCATAGGTTCCCCCCCGAGCTTGTAAAGCCTTTCGTGGATGTTCTAAGGGAGCCTATGTTGGTCTGTGTGCCCTTGAACAGGATCTTGTGTAGTCGAACACTCTCGGATGTGTTCTCCACTTCCTCGCAGTGCCTCCTCCACGACTCCTTCCTGGCGTCCCTCAATCTTTTGTTATATGTCGTTAGGGCATGTCTATAGTCATCCCATGCTCACGACCTTTTGGCCGCGTTGAACAGCTTACGAACCTTGCCTGAGGTCCTCGTTCCACCACGGGACGTTCCTGGTGAACGCCCTCATTTTCAGGGGACAGTTGGCGTTATAGGCCGAGGTGATTGCGTCTCGCACTTGGGCTGCCGCAATCTGGAGGTCTATTGAATTGTCTATGGTACTCTTAACCCCCCGGCAGTTCCATTGGTAGGTCTGCCCTGTAGGCTTCCTAGTCCGCCTTGCGAGGGTCCCGGTACCATACCGTTTGTCTTTCGACTTTGGCGATTTCAAACCGGATATATCTGTGGTCTGAGCTACTCACTTCCCCAGACACAGCCCAGCTCTTAACAGAGTCACCCAGAAACTGGGTGGAAACTGTTAGATCTAAAACTTCCTCACGGCGTGTTGTGGCGAAGGTCGGTTTATTACCTCTATTCAATATGTCTAAATTAAATTTCATAAAGAATTGTAAATGTGACGCACCCCTAGAGTTTGTGTCCGAGGTTCCCCACAACTCATGGTGCGCGTTCGCATCCATGCCGATGATAGTCTACCATCCACCTGCTCTGCTACCCACTATCAGCTGCTCCAATTCCTTGAGTAAAGGAGGGTCCGTGCTGTCCCCTGGCAGATAGGCCAATCCGACAGTAATGTCCCTCGGCCCATCCGCTCCTCCACATCGGATTTTGATCATTAAAGGCAGAAACTCTATCCCCTCCCTATCTGCTGTAGATGAGCTTTCCAGCAGCCCCGCCGTTTTCCTTGATATCTCCTTTACAGGAGTACGGTTCCTGGATGAGGGCCACATCCGTGTTCCTCAGAGCCATCAGTGGTTCGGCCGTGGCTGCCCTACTGTGTTGGAGTTTGACCTAAAGGAACATAAGTCCCAACAACTCCCGGTTGCTTCCCCGGTGGGCGAAAGTTAACCCTTTCCAGGCCCCAGAATACCTCGAAGGATGTTTCTTCAAGGGCTCTGTAAGGAGCCTCGTCAATCGAGAAGGCGAGAGTCTGCCCTTTGTTCTCTGAATTTCTGCTTATAACCGACCAGTGTTGTGTCCCCAGTTCAAGGTTCTGGATCTTCAGTCTTCTGATCATCGTCTCTTGCGGGACGGTGCCAGAGTTCCGTACGAGAACCTTGCGTCTCTTTGGGAGTTCCTTGGGCTCGACGGCTGTCAACTCCGCCGCTCCCAAATCTGACCGAGGCCCCCGATCGTTTTCCGCAGCCAGTCTCGCGACTGCGGGCAGGCACAGGTTATCCAGAGGATGCCTCCCGCCAGGCGCGCCCGGTTGAACTGAGGCGAGCTCTCCCCTTGCTGAAGAGAGTCCACCGCAGCCTGGATCAAGTCCGCCTTCCCCTGGTCTAGCAAGCCTGGCGTCTGTCAATCACCGCCATCCTGAGGCCCTCCGCAGCCTCACTATACGAGCCAATCTGCGCCGGTGTTCTGGCCCTGCCCATTTTGGGACGTCTGTCTGTAGTAGGCGTGCTAGAGCCCGAGCGCAGCCTCTTCTGACTCGCACTCCCTTCTTGCACCTTTACAGGTGCCCTGACCCTTTTAGGACGTCTATCTGTACTAGGCGTGCTAAAGTTCAAGCGCGGCCTCCTCTGACTCGCACTCCCCTCTTGCGCCCTTATAGGTTTCTCGACCGTCCACGCCTCGGTTGCCAATTTCTGCGCCCTCCGTAGCTTCTTTCTTTGCGCCCCGGAAAGACGCTTGGATTGTCAGGGCAGACCCTCTCCCCTGCAGTAGGGTCCCCACTGGTGGAGGGGCCCCCAGAGTCCGCAGTCCTCGCCGCCCTCCGTTGGGATCCAGCCTCGAGCTTGGGTGTCGGGGACAGGTCCGTGGCCAAAGCTACCCCCTGATCCCCCGCATCTACGTCGGTCGTGTGAAATCCAGAGACCGCGGACGCTGCCGCCCCCTGGCTCGTCTCCGTTTCCGGAATAGACTCAAGGCACGAGTCTGTAGCCGGAGCCACTCCTCGAACCTCATTGGTTTTGGTTTTGTTTATGCTTCTCTTCTTCATGTTGTTCCACGAGAATGGGGGAAATACTGTCCACACCATCAGAACCCCCTGTGTGGTGCAAGTCGGGTTCCTCTGGAGGGTTGCCATCCATCTCTAGGCACGGGTCACGTGACACCGCGGATTGGGGGAGTTTTTTCCACCTCCACGATTAGATCCGTCATGTTTAGTTATCAGCAGGGTCATCTCGTGCAGGATGCGGCTCTTCACCGCGCATGACGGTCTTGGGGAAAGCTTCATCGAAAGCTCATGTTGTTTCCACTTCTCCAGCTTGCCCCCTGGAGTCCTTTGGCCCCCGACTCCCCGACCTCTGAAGCTTCCAAAAGGAAAAACTCGTGAACGGGACAGAGTCAGCGAGGTCGATTATTGTTGTGTTGGAAGAGTTTTGCAAACAAAGCAGACATTTCTTCAGATGCTATTGATTGTACTTATTAACGAACAAATTAAAGTAATACAGGTTGGACTATCATGGACAAAAGCATGGTTAGATACTGCCCTTGGGAAGAGGGAGAAAAGAGGAATCCTTGGACAACTCCTGACATCCGTATTTGGGGTGAATGATGACATATACAAGGCACAGATCAATTACATAAAAATCAACAGGAACTAATTACAGTATCTCATCACCAATAGATGCTGATGCTTCAATCCTTATCAAGGTTCAATGATACAGAGAAAAGAATATACCACAAACTAAAACAATTCGAGGCCAAACTGAACCAAGGTATAGAAGCCATCAACAACATGAAGCCCTGGAACAAAGCACTAGACAAAAATTTATTAAATATTCACATACTGCGTGTCAGATAGCTGACCGATATCAAGATGAAATCACTCATCATTACAGAAGCTTGCTAAACATACATGTGAACCAAGCCAACTACGACTTTCTTTCACCAGCGTACATTGATGAAATAATAAGCGCCGCGTCAAGAAAACTGCCACAGCATCCAAAGATCATATCGTATCCGATACTACGTTCAGAAATCAGTCACGGTGAAAAATATATTCATATACTTCACGATGACGGAGGTAACGCAATTTATGTTAATAAAGGTCACTCCGATTCCATATAAAGTCGAGAACGAAACATATTCGTCAATGGAAGTACCTAATCAAATTTTAGGAAGAGATTACAACACGCAACGATACTTTCAAATAGCCGACAATTAATTAAAACACGGCATTCGCTTATCGCAGAACCTATATGTGTGTTCACCGGCCATGGTAAGAAGCATATAGAAAGCAGCCCCAGTATTAACTATGAAATATACCAGCGAGAAGACGAAACCATATGGCCAATCAATCACCATCCAGTCAAGTCAACAATCTGGAAGCAACTTTACACAAGAAACTCATGGATGTTTATAAGCCCAAGAGAATCTGGAATTGCAATCATATGTAATGGCCAAAGGATCGAATGTAAAATAAAGCAGCCTGGAATAATATCCGTATCCCAAGACTGTATTATTAAGACAAACAGAGGGTGTGCCTATGATAGGTTTCGTGAAACCAGTACCAACGAATTTAACGTTATCAGGAGCACTAACAGCTCCAGTGGCAATTCCCCAAGAAGCAGTGGTCAGACTGTATGATGATTTTAAGAACATCGTTCAGGAAGAACGATAAGATGAGGACCATCTCCAAGAAAACCGATGGCACACGGTCACGCATCATTCAGTAGTAACGTGCTTGACCATCACAGTAGTAGCAGCCATTTTAATCATAGCCGCTATCTATATACTCTGCAGCATTCGGAGAAAATTTAAGAAAGATAGCACAGCCAAAGGAAATAAGAAGCACTAGCGACAAGGCCGATCAAGATGAACCAGTAGAGCTGGCAGAGTTAAGCAAGCTAGAAGACACAGCTGATGATCAAGTACCCCGCAGCTAGTAAAGGGGAATTCAATCTTTTGACTCGGCAGTTTGTTCAGGAACAATATCTTACCAAAACAGGCCATCCTAAGATTAGATATATTATAATATTATTTAGAAAAAAAGCAGTTAATTTTAAATTGACCTAGATAGGATATTAATTATGTGTGTCAACATTCTGAAAGGTCAGTCGTCGCAATGTGTTATAACTGCTAGCTTGCAGTTTTAAATTATACAAGTACATTCATACGTATTAGATTGCACATTTCTCTGGAGCATATAAACTTTTGTTTATCTTGATGTTTTAGAAACCTAAGCACTGTATTTTGATGTACATAATCAATGACCTCCATAGATCCTGTATATATTGTATAGTTGTAAAAATTTTCGAGTTCTTTTTCACTAAAAAAGTTGTTAGTAAACATATCTTCTACTAATTAATATACAGTGTGTTACCATATCTAAATCACCTTTACCCATTCACATCTCCTTATTCATTAAACAGAGGTGTTGGATTTTAAAAAAGAAAATTTGTGCCACCAACAACTTATGGACCACGCTGTGATTGTAAATTTAATTTTATAAGATGTAGCTCAAGACAAACTATAATTCACGTGTACAATTTTTTCACGCACCTTGTATATTAACGGATATATTGAGGTTTTGCATTAAAATTGGATGGAAAGAGCAATAAATGGGGTGTACCATCAAAATAAAGACAACTTGTATCAACGACTTATGGGCCACACTGTGATTGTCAACATAATTTTATAAGATGCAGCTGAAAATACCCCATAAATAACTTTCATAATCTTTTCCCGTATCTTGTATAAGAACGGATATATTGAGGTTTACAGTAAAAATGCTCCAGCCTGTATACAGGATCTGGCAAGTTGAGAGGATCACATAATTATCTTCACAACCGCTCTACCTAGAAATGTCAAATTTGGTATACATAGATATACCAGTGTTCCCCATAATCGGAAATTAGTTTCATGTATACAGAGTGATCGGTTTCCCTGTGCCACACCAAACTTTTTTTTTAATTGGATACTCTATATTTTATTTTATTTTTTGGTAGAGCACTCCACGGCGAGTAAAATGATGCCCCACAATAGGGGCCTGGGATCAACGGTTTAGAAGTTATTCAATTGTTTGTCCGAAATTTTATTCAGAACACGACAGTGCTGCCATGTCGTCACAAAACCTGTCAAGATCTGGTATTACCATGACTCTGGACTCAATATAGCATAATAAAATATGGTTATATAGCTTGCGGAAATATCCACTTATACAGGGTGTTACATTTTACAAAGCTCAATTTTTCTCGAAAATTTCAAATGGAACAGCCTGTATATAACTACGGCATCAGATAGCAGGTTTAGTAAGTTTTCTCTCAATACCATATTTGCTGGGGTACAATCAGCTGGTTCAACACCTACTGATGGATCATTTGTAAACGTCTGGTTTTTCTTCTTTCTAAAGGTGAATTATAATTTGTACGGGCTTTTAATGAAAATCATAGACATGGCATTTTTTTGTAAATTGTTACATCGTTTTTAGACAATTGTATGGTGAAATTTATTTTTAACTTAATTTATAAACAATAAAAATAATAGTACCACGTTAATTTAATACATAAACGAAATAATCAAGAATGTATTAAAATAACGGTTTTAATAACAAATCTCAAATCAGATGCTCGAACACGTTCCCCCTTGCTGAACGCAAAGTTCTAATCTTTCCATAATTTGTCTATGCGTAGCAGCATGGATCATCTCCCGATCAACATTCCGACATGCATCTAATATCAGAGGTTGTAAATCGTAAACGCTAACTACAGGATTTATGCCAAAATCTGAATAGACCTGGTCCTTGATGTAGCCCCATAAAAAATAATCCATGGGAGTCAAATTTGGGGACCTTGCAGACCATCGTATTTGGGTATTTGTACCTATATAATTAGGGCCAAAAACTTGATCTAAATAGTCGTCAACTATCCTGCTGTTGTGAGCTGGACATCCATCGCGCTGAAAAACAATCCTAGGTCGGACATTCAGTGGAACATTATCCAACCAATGATGCAGATAGGTGTTTAGGTGATTGAGGTAAGTCGTCCCGTCTAAATTTTCTTCAAAAAATACGGGCCCCAGCAATCTATTATCTAATAGCCCACACCATACGTTGGTTTTATATTCAGTTTGGTAGTTCCTCGAAAAAAACCAGTGTAGACTTTCCGTTGCCCATCTTACACTGTTATGCTTATTCAACACACCATTATTTGTGAACTTTGACTCATCCGTCCAAAGGATATGGTTTAAAGTTTCATGACCTATATTTAAAGCTTCATTCACCCAATTCGAAAACTCCAAGCGCCTCACATAGTCGCCATCTCTGAGGCCTTGGACAAAATGACACCGGTAAGGCTTATAATTATACATTTTCATTATTCTGCGAACACTTCTATTTGAAATATCGGTTACTGAAGCTAGTTGTGTTGCTGATAAACCTGGGTTTTCTTGCAAATGAAGTAAAATGTTTAACGACATTTCTTCATTGGTAATTGGCTTCACGTCGGTTATTGGCTGATTTCCTATTATACTTACGAATTGTGAAAATGTATTGTAAATACGTAGACGATTGACAATCCGGGTGTCGTCGCTCTGGATACCGATCCCTAAATAATTATTGCAACAATTAGATGAAAACTCAGATTAAATGAACAAAAAAATGTACCTGTATCTTCGCGATGTACGGCGCGCTACTTTTTGGCATTCGATATAAGTCTCCAACATATCCTTTCTCTCCTGAACTAAATAATCCATACTGAATGCAGATATATAATATAATATAATTAATGTATTGACAAAAATAATCCAATGCACGTAGTTTCACTATTCTGTTACTAAACTAGTGAAATGACAGCTTTTTTATTTTTAATAAAAGTTCAGTAGTTTGTTGCTAGGCAACAACTTCAGCGTTTCAGTGATAATTATTTTGAATCGGAATTAATCAGAATATGTAAATCCATGCTGCTACCCTTAGGCAAATCATACGATGATTGGACTTGTTATTAAAACTGTTATTTTGCTAACTTTTGGATTATTTCAATTATTTGAATTTTTTTGTTTGTGTATTAAATTAATGTACTATTATTTTTATTTAATTTTTGTTGTTTATAAATTAAGTTAAAAATAAATTTCACCATACAATTATCTAAAAACGATGTAACAATTTACAAAAAAATGCCATGTCTATGATTTTCATTAAAAGCCCGTACAAATTATAATTCACCTTTAGAAAGAAGAAAACCCAGACGTTTACAAATGATCCATCAGTATGTATTGAACCAGCCGATTGAACCTGAGCAAATATGGTATTGAGAGAAAACTTACTAAACCCGCTATCCGATGCCGTAGTCATATACAGGGTGTTCTATTTGAAATTTTCGAGAAAAATGGAGCTTTGTAAAAGGTAACAACTTGTATAAGTGGACATTTCCGCAAGCTATATAGCCATATTTTATTATGCTACATTGAGTCAAGAGTCATCGTAATACCAGATCTTTACAGAGTTTGCGACGACATGGCAGCACTGTCGTGTTGAATCGGAATAAAATTTCAGACAATTGAATAACTTCTAAACCATTGATCTCAGACCCCTATTATGGGGCATCATTTTTCTCGCCGTAAAGTGCTCTACTAAAAATTAAATAAACTATAGTATCCCATTTAAAAAAATACAAGTTTGGTGTAGCACAGGGAAACTGATCCCTCTGCATGGATACCAATTGTGACATTTCTAGGTAGAGCAGTCGTGAAGATAATTATGTGATCCTCTCAACTTGCCGGATCCTGTATATGTATACATGTAAAAACTAAAAGTGACCCTGAGCAGGCCTAGTTCGCACTCCTTTTGAAGAAATATTAAAAAAAATTAAAGTCGCGGTCTTCTCAACAACGATTTTTTTCTAAGAAAATTCGGGAAAAAGTATAGACTATTAAACCACAAACTATATAAGTAAAAGTACTGACAAATTATCAGAGAAGAGGTCTATTTGAAATTAATTTTCTGCAAATATTTTAGTAAAATGAAGGACAATGATTGGTGAAACTGTAACTTTAGGCTTTGTAAAATACATTTATTGTGACACTTCCTTTACATAACCCGTATTTGTTGCAGGTTCTCTGGCTAAAAATCCTGAACTTTGACGTTTCGAATCGCGACTGACATTTTAAGAAGAAAAACTATAAAATTTTCAAAGTAATTTTTCTGTTATTTCTTGATCATTTTGCGTCAGAAAAAACTTAATCTTCGTCTGTAATATACAATAGATCTTGTCATCCACACAAAATATTTTGGTTTTGTGCATTTCTCTGGTCATCAATGGCACCCAAATTTTTTATACGCCTATATTTTTTTCCTTTCAACTTGGAGATCTGAATTTTGGCAAGTAGGGTAAGTTTAATAGTGTAAATCTGAGTACTGAATTTGGTTGCTACAGTTTTGTTATTTTCGGAGATACAAAAAATTTCCGAAGAAAACCAGGAGAAACTGGTCCAATTTTCCTGGCTAACGATTATTTTTATTACTAACAGTCGTCACTTGTCGACTATTCATTAGAGATATGACTCTCATTGTCTTAGTCATATCCATCAAATTCGTCATTCTCACGTTTTAGACACATAACATATAGTGGTTATTGTATTGTATTGTCGAATAAAATATTGAGCAATTAACACGTAAGCAATGGTTATTCGTTTTCTTCAGGTAGACGCGACGTTTAATAGAGCGCGGCTTCTATTTCAAAAGGCCTCTGACCTGTGCGATCGTCTATTAGAATAGCGGATTCTATTGGAATAAAACGGCATTCCATTTAATTTAGACCAGAACGCGTTATGGCCTTTCGCAATTGCCAGAATGCGTCTAGCACACAAAAAACCGCCCAAACGCAGATTTTGTGCGTTTCTTAGCTTGTAAACCACACCACTACTCCGGTTTCGTTTCGAACTACCAGTATCTATATAGTGTTTGATTCAAGTGCGTGCATGAAAGTCGCTAGAGTGAAAATGTGTGCCACGGAAGACCTCAAGCTGCGTTTCAATGATGATCTGCAAAGGTCATATCTGACAGCAACGATCGTTGCAGTATTTTTACAAGAGAAAGATACGCTCAAATACTTACAGAGATAAAGACAGCAAAAGCTTGTAAAAGTGACGGTGACACAATTTATTTTAAACAAAGGCGACGTTTGAAAAGGTAGGCAATTTTAAAAATTGGTAAAACTGAAAAGCTGATAGAGAGGAGGGTGGACGAAACTGGTGAGCTGCGTTATTTCTGCATGACCGACGAATTATTTGACATCATTCGAATGAAGGTATGTAGGGACAGGACATAAGATAT
Organism: Tillus elongatus; assembly: GCA_964006375.1. Taxonomy (NCBI): domain Eukaryota; kingdom Metazoa; phylum Arthropoda; class Insecta; order Coleoptera; family Cleridae; genus Tillus; species Tillus elongatus. The sequence continues at coordinate 39,017,573 of OZ023270.1, forward strand.
TACGAGGTTTGTTATGTTCTCACAGTTTTTTCAGCGGAACTAAGATATAATTATATTCTTTTATTTGTTTTAATTATGGATTCTGAACTGAAAAGAAAATATTGTAACATAACAGGGCAAATAATTGAGGTCTATATATTACTTTGCAAGCAGTGTCAATTAAAAAAGAAAGTGCAACGAAAAGGTTTAGTGGTGCGGCCATTTCTAACAAATGAAATGAATTCGCGCTGTCAAGTAGATCTAATTGACATGCAAAGTGACCAAGATTTTCGTTTCATCCTCATTTATCAGGACCATTTAACAAAAGCCACCGTGCTACGAGCATTAAAAACAAAAACAACTGAAGAAGTTGTCTATCATTTATTAGATATTTTCTGTTTGTTAGCCGCACCTATGATTCTACACAGCACAATGGCCGTGAAGTTGCAAACCGCATAAATAATCAAATGTGGCCCGGATTGAAGCTGGTCTATGGCAAACCTCGCAATTCGCAGGGTCAAGGGTTTGTAGAAAGATCGAACCAAGATGTAAGGGACATGCTGTTTACATGGTTGGCTGACCAAAACACAACGAAATGATCTAAAGGGCTGCGATTTGCGCAAAGCAATAAAAATCGTTCTCTGCATGCAGGAATAACTAAAAGTCCTTATGAATCTATGTTCGGCAGGTCTCAAAGGATGAGTCTCAAGGATTCATCACTTCCTAATGAATTCCTGTCCAATATTGAAACAGAAGAAGAACTACAAAAGTTGTGTGATCAGAAGAATTCAGACGAACGTGAATGTGAACATGTGCGTCTAGTTGAAGAAAATAGTTTTACAAACAGAAAGAATGCGGAATAGAAAAATTTCTGTACAATATGCGAAAAAGAAACTTCAGATACTCATAAATGTTCAGTTTGTTGCTTACCTGTTCATATCATCTGCGGAAAAGCTAACGTAAGAAATGGAGAGGGTGAGCAGAGCACTACATGTAACCGATGTTTACGAAGTGAGAAAATAAGTAATGTACGGAATGAGGCTAAGGGTGGCCTGGAAAAGCAAGCCGAGAAAATGATTGCCCTTTCGAATTCAAAGTTACCACCCGTTGATATAGAACGAACTGTTGTACGAGTACCTGATGTTAACAGAAATAGACTTGCCCTAAGGTGTTAGCTGTTGTACTCAGTATTAACGACTCTGGACTTTATCAGCTTGGTACGTAATAAATTCAGATCAGCTATTTAACATAATTTTTAATCTATTTTCAGGGCCTAAAAAATGGAACTTTGCAGTCGCTGTATTGCCATAATGAATTTATATTAGCCGACTCTGATTTTACTGATATTTAATCAGTTCCGTCAACGTCTGTGTCTCTCCGAACTGCTTCTGGTTTAGCATCTGGATCGAAACAGGGCTTTATACAGTGTAATTGCAAAAGCTATTGCGTCGACAACAAATGCGCGTGCAGAGCCAAGGGAGTATATAACAGCAAATGTCACAACAATAGTTCGTGTAAAAATAAGTAGATGTAGACGCCAGAAGTATATGTGGTAAACGTTTTTTGTTGCGTGTTTTGATGTTTTCTGTCTCTATAAGAATTAAACAAATTTAAATTTGAATGCAATATTTACTTAAACACAAAAAATATTTTTCCATATTACATTGGCCTTTGAACGTTTTGTTTGGGTGTTCGACGCATTCTGGCAATGTGACGAATGCCAGAACCATAATGCTTTCAGGCTGACTCGGGGAAGTCAGTTCTTATGCATTCTGGCAATTGCCAAAGGTCCAGAATTCTGTCCTGACATAAGGTTGATAAACAAAGAGGAGAATGCTCATCGGTGCTTGGTGCTTCAAATTTTGCATTTTTAACGGGTTTTAGAATCCACACCTTTTTGAAGACCTGACGATCATTTCACTAACAAGGTTAGCGTCATCAGAGGATGAACAAGTTTCTATGAAGGTTTGTAGTTTCCCGCACTTCGTGAGAAACTGAAATCAAAGGGCCGCTAAAAATCATACATACTTTTTTCATCCTCTGATGACGCTAACCTTGTTGGTGAAACGATCGTCAAGTCTTTAAAAAGATGTTTTGTGGTGATTTGGGTTCTTCAAGTGTACTTATCAGTGCTCATCACAGGTTCCAATCTTCACTTAGTTTTAGAATTGGTGTCAAAGTTGTTTATTATCAGCATATTATTGGTAAAAGATTTAATTAAAAGGAAAGAAATATATCTAATATTGATAAATTCAAACTCAAAAGCAAAAGCACTAAATACCCACAAATTAGAAAAGCCACAAATTATTCTATAGTTGATATAAATGTTACTATTTCTCCAAGGCCTGTGATTAACAAAAATACTGTTAATATCATAGAATCATTCCCATCCACGTCAAACAAAATTCTTCAAGCTAATTTGGTAGATGCAAAAAAAATGAACGCTTGGAGCAGTGTAAGCCAATCAGTAATACTTCTGACAGCTTTGATGTAAGAAACTCGTTGCCACGTAATGCCTTGGATGATAGTGAGTCAATTGATCTCGACTTTAGTTCTGACAGTGATAAGGAACTCATGAATTCTGTTGATTTCTGTTCAAGTGAAGCTGAGGAAGATGATGATATAGTTGACAATAATGGAAAAATGACGTTCTGTGCATCAAGCAGCATTTATATCTTTTGTGCAATGTCATCATTATTTTGATTAAATATGTACAAATAGAAATATATTGAAACGACAGTAAAAATAAAGTAAACATTTTAAATTTTAATACAACTGTTATCTGGTGCATATCAAAAAATGTGCATTATTCCTAAAAATCATACAGTATGTAGAAAACCGACGTTGTCACCTATATTGACAAAGTTGAGCTAAACTCACTATCTTAATTAGTACAATACACTTCTCCCCTACAAAAGAAAGTTTGTAGGTATACGTTGAACGTTCTGTCTCACTAAGCGTTTAGGTCGCTGTGAAGTATCTGTAGCTTCTGATGCAATTGCTAGCTTCACTATTTCACTCTCTGCTAGATTGTCCTTGTTTTTATTAAGGTTTTTAGTTTCCCCCACTTCATCAGAAGCTGAAATCAAGGGTCGCTAACTAGAAACTTTTTAATTTGGTTCAAATGCCGGTTCCAGATAATATAATTTAATGATGAAATTTTCACCAATACGTGGCTTTGCCATTTTTTTTTTTACAAATTACACCCTTAATCCATGTAGATTTTTGTACATTTCTGTAATCCTTAACTGTTCAGAGAACAATATGGTTTGCAGAAGGGTAGTAGCAATTGCAGAAACATAATTATTAAGATCAGTAAAATAACAAGTGAAAATAGTTTTAGGAAAATTATCTACACGAAGTAATGTAAATATTGCACATAATTAGAGGTCATAATTGTATCGATAACATTGGCATTGAAATTATTACATTATTATATAAACAGTAAACAAGGTAAAATTGCAGCGTACAAAGAACGCAGGACTGCTGCAGTCTGCTATTTTGGAAGGACGTAAACTGGTTGAAAAAAAAACTATAAGTAGTATTTATTGATAAACATAAAGAGACAGTTAATTTAGATTGCTTAAGATGTAAAGACGCGACACTTGTGATTTAATTATGTAAACATAATAAAACTGTTCAATTAAGATTCACGATGTAAACAGTCCGAGTTAAAATTCATTCATTTAGTTAGTAGTACCATTGTTAAGTTTTGTGAGTTATTAAAATTAATTACAAGTTACTTATGTCTACATTCGCCTAGTTCGACGAGTTTATTCCTTAAATTTTTTTTATACCAGTCCTGAGGACTGCCTGAGTGACTGTTAGGATACTAAGATATTATGTATTTATAAGAAAGCATGAACTAAATGCATAAGCAATGTAATGATTTGTAAATATAAAAAAAATTAAAAAATAAAAATTATCCTCCGATCCTTAAACATTGTCCTTCGAAGCCAACAGTAGTTGAAGAACATGGTCCTTCGACGAAAAAGTAACCAGTGCCAGTGAAAATACAGTGCTCACTAAAAATCAATTATCCTTATCAAACATCCTTTAACCCAAGTCTCCAAATACCCTTTTATTTTAGTAAAAATAATCAGGACAGAAGCGTCCAGGGCAGTACCAAAAGAAGGTCAGTTCCAATAAAGCACATATACAGAGTCAAATCAGGACAGAAGCGTCCAGGGCAGTACCAAAAGATGGTCAGTTCCAATAAAGCACATATTAGTAAAAAATAATCAGGACAGAAGCGTCCAGGGCAGTACCAAAAGAAGGTCAGTTCCAATAAAGCACCTAGACAGGGTCAAATCAGGACAGAAGCGTCCAGGGCAGTACCAAAAGAAGGCAAGTTCCAATAAAGCACATATATAGGGTCAAAGGCAACAATACAGGGTTAAAGGCAAAATATAGGTCACAGGCGACCAATAAACGAAATCAAAAGAAGAACTGAGCATCAGACAAGGTAACAAAACCACAAATATTTATTAAATCAATTAAAATTAAGGAAGCATAATGGAGGAAGTCAATAATCTGGCAGTAGCCCAAGAGGCAATAAGTAAATCAATGAACAATTTAGAAGCATTAGGGCCACTAGAGCACCCTTACTATGAAATTAGATACTTTGAACAAATGTAAAAAGTACATAATGACATCAAAGAACTCACGAGACTCAAGAACAAACGGAAAGTAATGGTAAACCAATTTAAGCAAATATTAGAGGAAGCAGAAATGATGAGCGATGACAATCTACTTTCCAGCTATGAAAGAAATCGGGACGAGTTAGAGAAACAATGGGAATTACTGGAAGAAAACATATTTGAGATAAATATACTAAGAGAATCAGAAATTGAAGATGAGGCATATTTCACGCTAAGGCGAAGCTACCAGAGACAAGCTGTCAGAAACAATTAGGAACCAAACAACCCATTATGTAAGGGCTAGGTTACCCAAGCTACCGAAAATAAAAGTACCAATCTTCAATGGCAAGTTCAAGGAACAGGTAGCATCCCAAGGGCGAGGACAGAAGGCAATAGATATAGATGTTGAGAAATTATACCCAATAACAGCGTCAAGAAGCAATCATGAAACGTTTAATTTAAATTTAAGTAAAGAAATACCAGAAGTTGAAGAAGCAAAAAACGAGCAAGAAATATTTAATTTAAACTCAAGTAAAGAGATACCAGAAGTAGAAGAAGCCACAAACGAGAAAGATTTAATTTAAATTTAAGTAAAGAAATAGCAGAAGTAGAAGAAGCCAAAAACGAGCAAGAAATATTTAATTTAAACTCAAGTAAAGAGATACCAGAAGTAGAAGAAGCCACAGACAAGCAAGAAAGATTTAAATTTAAGTAATGAGGTACCAGATATAGAAGAAGCCAAAGACGAGCATGAAGGAGTTAATTTAAAAATTTATCCAGATAATCTCATATCTGGAGCCAAATCAGCGGCGAAGAAAACTAATGTAAGTAGAGAGAGCAATTCATTAAATTTTGAGGCATCAAGGATAAAGGGGAAGAAAGAGGTACAAGAAGTAAAACAAGCAGTAGTACAAATAGAAAAAATCCCAATAGATACGAAGATAGGAAATAAAGAATGTTATATGGAGAAGGTTCAATCTGGAACGGAACCAAAGCAACAAAGAAAAGTAGCACAAACAGAACTCAACAAAATGTTCAAATTGGGTGGGTTCAAGTTAAGAAAATGGTCCAGCAACAAATCTCAGATTATTGCCAAGCTGAAAATTCCCAAATTTTGGATGAGTCAACCAAGGGGGGAAGAAACAGCGACCACATCAAAGGTAAAAGTTAATGGTTTGACCAATGCTTCCAAGGAAGAAACCACGAAACAGTTGATAGGTAAAGTAAGAGCAGTAAGAAGTACAACCACCCAGGTATTTACACACACTGGGGTGGAGTATGGAGGTCAGGTGCAGGGACAAGCAAAAATGGGCAGAGGCCACAAAGTATACAAGAGCCATCCAGTAAAAATGGAAGGCTCACGAACAGAACAAAAGTATAAGGTATATGGGTATAAGGTGCATGTTCGCCAATGGAAGCACAGGTTTAGATGGAAGTTTAAGAGGAAGAAAGTACACGCAGGGCACATGGTAACAACCGAACAATGGCCGCCGCGTAGTCAAATTATGTCAAGGTTCAATGGAAAAACACTCCAAAACGACTCAGGGTCGGCGTGGCTGGATTTGGTGGAGTGGGAAGAGCTCTGCAAGCAAAGCAGATACAGTTCTTCAAATCATCGGCACAGTTACTTCACAATGACAGAGGTAACAGACAAGGAACTCACAGGCAGCCATGGTAAGAAGCAGGGGAAGCAACCACGAGACAACATGGAGGAGATATATCAGAAGGAAGACAAAATGACGTGTCCAACCCATCACCAGAAAATGGGCATATATTATTAGATCATGTAAATCATTAGTAATTATATTACGATGCTAGAATGGTATACATAATTATATTATTTTAATTATTGTTATTTCGATTATGATACGTAGGGTTGTATCCAAAAATATTATTTTTATCATTATTATTTATATTATCATCCTAGTGTGGTATACATAATTATATTATTTTAATTATTGTTATTAGATTATGATATGTAGGGTTGTATCCACAAATATTATTTTTATCATTATTATTCCGATTACCATCCTAGAGTGGTATACATAATTATATTATTTTAATTATTGTTATATCGATTATCAAACGTAGGGTTGTATTCAAAAATATTATTTTAATTATTATTACTCTGATTACCATCCTAGAGTGGTATACATAATTATATTATTTTAATTGTTGTTATATCGACTATCAAACGTAGGGTTGTATTCAAAAATATTATTTTAATTATTATTAGTCCGATTACCATCCTAGAGTGGTATACATAATTATATTATTTTAATTATTGTTATGTCGATTATCATACATAGGGTTGTATCCAAAAAATATTAATTTGATTATTATTAAGTCCAGTAGCATACCTAGGGTTGTCTACATTAATTCAAGTATTAGTATTTCAATTCTCATCCTAGGGTACTATACAAATTAACATTCTTTCGATTATTATAATTAGTGCCAAACTTAGGTCAAGGTAAATCAAACAATGAGGTCTGAGCTATCCAGCGAGTCGTCATTTTTGTCGACTCGGCAGAATGTTCAGAGAACAATAGGGTTTGCAGGAGGGTAGTAGCAATTGTAGAAACATAATTATTAAGATCAGTAAAATAACAAGTGAAATTAGTTTTAGGAAAATTATCTAAACGAAGTAATGTAAATATTGTACATAATTAGAAATCATAATTGTATCGATAACATTGGCATTGAAATTATTACATTATTATATAAACAGTAAACAAGGAAAATTGCAGCGTACAAAGAACGCAGGACTGCTGAAGTCTGCAATTTTGGAAGGACTTAAACTGGTTTAAAAAAAACTATAAGTAGTATTTATTGATAAACATAAAGCGACAGTTAATTTAGATTGCTTAAGATGTAAAGACGCGACACTTGTGATTTAATTATGTAAACATAATAAAACTGTTCAATTAAGATTCACGATGTAAACAGTCCGAATTAAAATTCATTCAGTTAGTAGTACCATTGTTAAGTTTTGTGAGTTATTAAAATTATAGTTACAAAGTTACTTATGTCTACATGCGCCTAGTTGGCTCCTCAAACATTAACAGTAGCAGTTTCATTTATTTCTAAATTTAAAAATATTTTGCCTCCATGGTATCGCTTTAGTAAGCTTTGTTAATTAACAATTTTATTTTTAACATTTAACAAAATTTTATGTTTTTTTCAGGTAAAAGGTTATCAAATGTAGTGCGCAAATTTCTTTTAAATATTCACTTTGCTGGTGTTAACCAGTCGTACCATGTGGTGTGTTCCTAAAGTCGAATAGAAAATTACATACAATTTTATTGACGTCAATATTTTGTTTATCCCCCAAAGCACTTTTAAGCGCATTTTTTACTGTTTCTAATGCGTTCTCAGCAGCTTCGTTAAACGAAAGTTAAAATGGGGGTGAAGTTGTGTGTTTAATGTTAGTGTCACGCAAAAATTCCTGAAACTCTTTGGAACAAAAGTTTTTCACCTTATCAGTTACGATTTGCTTTGGCAAGCTAAATCTCGCAAAAGTCCTTCTTAATCCAAAATTGTCGATTTAAAAATGGACCCATAAAATCTAGATGCGGTCTAGACAACGGAATTTCCGGCCAACGTCAATTTTCTAAAACTGCCTTATTAGGGGCTTTCTTATGTAACATGCAACTTGCGCAGGAACTACAAATATTCTCAATTTCGTTGTCTAAACCTAGCCACCAGAAATACGACCGAGGTAAACTCTTCATTTTCACTATTGCATATGAGATAAGTGTAAATCTTTTAAAATATTTTTTGTAGAATAAAAGGAATAATTATTCGGTTGTTCCATAACAAACAGTTGGAATCCACACTTAAATCATTACAAATACAGTAAAACGGTTTTAAATCTACTGCCATCCTTTCAGGTCATTGCATGACCAAGAAATCTTTGATTTTACCCAGCGTGTTATCATTTAAAGTTGCTTCCCGTATCGTTTCAAAATTAATAGGAAAATCATGCTTTTCACTCAAATAATTTATAAAACTAATATCTACGTTTTCCCAATCACCTTCTAAACTTTCTAATGGCAAACGGGAAAGACAATCCGCATAATTGTTTTGTGATTTTACGAACTTAATATTGTATTGATAATTCCACAAAATAACCGCCCAGCGTCTGAGTCTGTTAGCCGAAAATTGAGGTATAGATTTTTCAGGATAAAAAATTGTAGTTAAAGCTTTATGGCCTGTCAAAAGAGTAAATCTACGGCCATATAATTACTGAGTAAATTTACAAACAGAAAAAATTATGCGTAGTCCCACTTTCTCGATTTGGCAAAATTTTTTTCTGCACTAGATAGGGTACTAGACACATAGGCGATGGGTTTTTCTCTACCATCAGGGTAGACTTGAGAAATTAGTCTCCCAATACCGTAATCACTTGCATCCGTACTTAAAACCATGGCTAAGACTGGGTTGTAATGCACCAATATAGAGGCAGGTGTAAGTAAATCTTTGATTTTTGAGAAAGCTCGGTCACATTCTGGTAGCACGTCCAAGGAACGTCATTTTTAAATAAATTGTACAAGGGGTACAGCACTGCTGCCAGCTTTAGTAGAAAAGAGCCATATTATTTTGTCAGTCCTAGAAAAGTTTTAATTGTGTAATGTTTTCAGGTTGCTTAGTTTCTCTCACCACCAGAATTTTCGAATCGTATGTGTGATACCCTTCCCTATTTATATCAAATCCCAAATATTCAACTTTGTCTTGAAAAAAACTGGCATTTATCTAATTAAATTGTTAAACCTAAATCCTGTAAAATCTCTAGGACCTGTCCAAGTCTTGCAACGTGTTCCTTTCGGTTACACCCAGTTATGAAAATATAACCGCTTCCAATCCCTGAAAATCCATAATTTTTTGAAATGTTGAGGGAATACTGGCCATTCCAAAAGGCGCCCTGTTATACTGATACAATTCTTTATGTGTAGAAATCATCATCAACTTCTTTGAATCCTTATCCCAACAGATCTGCTGATAGCATTAGAAAGATCGAGTTTCGAAAATTGTACGCCTCCTTGTAATTTGACAAAAAGTTCATTTATACGTGGTAACTGGTATTGGTCAATTTCTATATAACGATTTACCGTGACTTTAATGCCACCACAGGTTCGTACAGAGCCATTCTTTTTCAAAACTGGCACTATATCAGTACCCCATGGGCTATAATTTTCAGGGGTAATCACTTTCGATTTCTTGAGATGATCTAATTCCAATTCCCTTTTTTGTTGTTGCGAAAGGGAAAGGTCTGGCTCAAAAAAAAAAAACAACTTTGGGGTTACATTGTCTGATTTTAACTTTATGGACATAGGTCCTTTAGTAAAAGTACCCAACCCTGGAAAAATACATAATTCAATCTTTTAACTAAACTGTTAATATCATCAGAAAAATTTTAAAAATTAATAGACGAAATATTCAATTGAAATACACTGTAAAAATCGCGACATAAAAGTGGCGGGCCAGTTCCAATGTTGATTGTCCATAAATCTAATTTGCACTATTTTTGTTAAAAATATACGTTGCATGTAATATAACCTAATGAAGCAATTTTATCACTAGTATACAAACTGAAAAATTTGTTAGTCGGTTGCAGATTCTTATGATAAAAATTGGTTTTATAAAAAATGTATGAAACTACGCTAAACTTAGAACCTGTATCTAAATTAAAGCAAAAGTGTGTGTGTGTGTTTTGTTTCTTTAACGTCGGCCTATTTCCGCGACTATGGCCAATCACCGACGCCAGGGAGCAGTTTCACCTCACTATACTGAAAATTTTGCCAAACCCCTGCCTTTCTGTAAGGAGGGTAGGGATCTTTAAAGTGCCCAACATCGCATGGACACGAAACCGACGGCTTTACGCCCCCTCCGAAGGGCGGAACATGCAGACATTCAACTTGCTCAAATACAATGCCAGAACCTCGGCTGATGTTAATGTTACAGTTTGTACTGAAAAAGTGAAAGGCGTACCCTGGGATCGAACCCTTCGGTTCAAAGGCACATGTTCTTACCCCTGAACCACCGAGGTTCTAAAGCAAAAGTGAGGATATTCAATTTTTAAATTAATTAATATTGGTTTAATTGAACATTCTAAATTAAATAATGAATATTCTTCTAATTCTAGATAATTTTGAGAGTGACCAGCTGATATTTATGTGTTTAAATTTCTTTTACTTTTATCTGGACACACTAGTGCCAGATGTCGTTTTTTTGACATATATGACAAAAACAATCTCTAAATGAACACTTAGCTAAAGCATGTTTCCTACGGCCACAAACTCTGCAAGGTGGAGCTGAGACGCCTCGCGCATCAATCCTGCTGGCAGCAGCTGCATAGTTCGTATCAGCTGTACTGACTCTTGGAAGGTGGTATGACGTAGATGGACGTCTTTCCCCTGGATTGCCACATACATACAAAAAATCTGAAGGCTCCTGTTTAATATAGCCTTCATTACCATGACTTCTAATGAGAGATTTTGCTGTAGCAATATCGATTATGTCAACAAATTTAGCAGATTTTTTTCCCTCCATTAGTCAATCTTGAATAGGACCAACATTGTATCCAAGAACAAATATATCACGTAGCATAAATTCAAGCTGGCGGGCGTCAAAATCACATGCGTCAGCTAAACTCCGTAGTCTGGCAACCCACTCAAGAGGATATTCTCTGCACAATAAAATTTATATTGCACGGGAAAAACTGATGCAGAAGATCTCAAGTGTTCGGTGATTAACTTGACTAACGAATCGTAATCTTTTTCCTAGGGTTCATCCGATAAACACAAATCAAACACCAATTTATAAGCATCTTCACTTAACAAATTTAATAAAATTGATCCTTTTCTATTTTTATCAGTAATTTCATTAGCACTAAAATAATTTTCTACCCGTCGTTTGTATATAGTCCAATCAGAATTTACAGGATAAAATTCGCACAAATGTCTGACAGGTCGCGGTCGTCATAATTTTAACAGCTGAAGCACTTCAGTATTAAACGTGTGTCTTTAGCACCGAAATTTAATATTAAATGCCGTGCGGTTGTCCTCGTCGCCAGTGTAATATTTAGGAAATTTATCTAAATAAAGAAAACAAAATAAAGGTTTAACTTGCTCTATTCCACAAAAGACCGTAAAAATACGTTTTAATACAATTTTTATCTAATGCGTATCAATAAGTGCGTATTACTGCTCAAAATCATACAGTATGAAACAAAAAGCAGAATCACCCCAAAAATAACAAGGAGTTATGCGCTAGATATGTATTTTGACAACGAAGTTGTCTCCATCAGTAGCTGTTGTTAAGCTGCGTAGTGATTCTGCTTTTTGTTTCAGTATCCCAGTTGATGTTTGCTGGGTAGGTACATACATATACACATATATATATATATATATATATATATATATATATATATATATATATATATATATATATATATATATATATATATATATATATATATATATATATACACATTTTGAATGTATAGTGCTGACTGAGACGTGGCAAGTCCAGTAGCCTGATCTGTTTTCAATAGATGGATACAACACGTTATATAATAATGCGGACTTTAATCAGAATGGAGTAACGGTTTATATAAGAAAATATATTCCTTATCATTGTGCTAAAGTGACATTCTGTGACGCAAATGGGCTAAAGGTTGAAGCTAACTTACATAATACAATGGTACCTGTCTTGGCGGTTTATAGATCTCCTTCTATTCAGGCCAGTGGCGATTTCTCCTAGTGAGCTAGGTGTGCGTGCACACCCTAAAATATAATTAAAATGTGCACAGTTAAATATGTTTTATTTCTTTTTCCCTTAGTCTAAATACACTACATATTTTATGACAATCGATTTAATTTACTTATTTGATTTCATAAATAGTCGGTTAATAGTGACTTGGAATGAAGTCGGCACCACGTCTTCATTCAGAGAATATGAGTTGTTCAATAGCAACTGGGAATGAATTCGGGTTAAGTGTGCGTTGATATTTCTGAACAACTTCACTCGACAGAGCTGTATTGGTATACAATACAGTCCCCCACCCATGTGTTTAAAATAGTATGGAAATAACATTGGTTTTAACACTACGCTCAAGACATATGTATGGAACGCCGGTCTAACAAACGTTGTGACAGCATTATTTACAAACATTACAACTGCGTTTGCATGGACCACAGTATTATGGAATCAAAGATTATAATACATGTTAGTAAATTTTCGTAGAAAAAATTCACTAATGGGGAGATCTCGACTTTTGAATTTTGAAAAATTGTTTGCAAATGAGCGCGAACTAGGACCCCTAAAACCCATATCCGGGGTCAGTTTCAATTTTTATATGTTTATATATATATATATATATATATATATATATATATATATATATATATATATATATATATATATATATATATATATATATATATATATATATATATATATACATAAAAATAATGTTTCTGTTGAAAAAGATGTAGAATTTAATTTGAGTCAAGTTTTAAAATATAGAAATTTTTGATTAAAATGAAGAAACTGATTTCAAGTACCATCCATATTTCTAGAAATTGTAATGGTACATAATGAGGTGAGGTAATTTTGGAGATTAGAAATCAGATGACAGAACTTTAGAACAATTGACATTTAGATTAAAATTTAGTCAAAATTGCATCATTTGCAGCCACAAGTTTAGACTTATTTGTAAGATGCTTTGTACTATTTATATAACAATAAACTATAAACATATATATATATATATATATATATATATATATATATATATATATATATATATATATATATATATATATATATATATATATATATATATATATATATATATATATATATATATATATATATATATATATATATATATATATATATAGGTATCACACCGATAACTCAAAATATAATCGGCCGATTTTGATAAAATTTGGCATGTACCTTCCTTCTGTAAATGGATTGGATAATTTTGTTAGTCAGGAAAATCGGACGAGGTTTTCCGGAAAAATTTTGAGTTTTTATTCGAAAAATTTGCATCTCAAAAAATAAAAAAGATAAGATAACCAAATTTGGTAGGTAGGTTTACGATATAAAAATTAAACTATACACCAAAATTTAGATTTCTATGTTGGAAGATAAAAAAGTTATATAAAATATTTTGTGCCAGATCATTTCTATGAAAATTCACTACCATAACGCACTTGCTGCATCCAGGATTTTTACACATTTTATTATTTAGTACCATATTAACATTGAACTACTTTTAATGTTTTCAGTTTTCACCCCGTTCCGGACAGTGCTAACGCTAACACAAATTTGTGTGAAGAGAAGAGCTTGATAATAATTCCATTATCTTTTCGTGTTTTAAGTTTTAAGTGGCTTTTTAATTTGTTAGTGTTGCAGTGGGAAATTAATTATATATATATATATATATATATATATATATATATATATATATATATATATATATATATATATATATATGTACATTTAGTGTTAATAATTTTTAAAACCACCACTAACAGCAACTCGTTACCGCACACCCGAACATTTTGGTCCGGAGACGCCACTGATTCGGGCCCAGGAATTTCTAAAAGAATTGGCCACTTACCTCGATAATTAACAAGGTTATGGCATTTTGTGGGTGATATAAACATAGACTTAAAAAAGAATAGCATTATTAAAACCAAATATTTAAACATGATGGATAAAAAGTCTGGACACCGCAAGTGCGTTATAGAAGTGAATTTTCATAAAAATGTTTTAATAGCAAATATGTCGCTCTAATGCAAGCAGGCATCAATCTGGTTACCGGTATAACCTATATGTGGAAACAATGTGCCATATTTTATCAAAATAAGTTATTGTTTGAAAATGTACAAAAATTATCCAAAAATAAACTTAAAATGTTTCCGAAAAAACTGGTTTCCTAGCCAATAAACCTTGAGTCAATAGCAAATCGAATTATTGAAATTTAAAGCATTTAATGAAAATTCGCTACCAAAACGCCCTTACTGCGTCTCGATTTTTTCTCTTACAAACATTTATAAAGAAAATAGGATACTTACTGTCATTAGTTGTTATTCACTCACCTGCCTTCTCTATATGTAGATTAATACAGCAAACTAGGTGATGAAGAGTGATTTTGATAGTTACAACAAAATGCACAAAAATAATCTTCCTATACCACTACACAGACTGAAGGCTACTCAGCACGGAGCCAACTACACAGAAATCACGTTATTTAATAAACTTCCAACATACTGAAAGAGTGTCCAACACTTAGAGCTTTTAAAATATATGTCATAGCTCATTTGCTTTCATATGTGGTTTATTTATTTGAGGACAATATGAATCCCATGACTTCATTTTAGATGTTAGTTCAAAATAAATTCTGTTGTTATTTACTAATTTTCGTTTGTTATATTTGTCTTCATATAGTACTCTATATATTTATATTATTTTAAGGTGTTAGACTGTGTTTTTAAGAATGATTTGTACTAGATTAAAGATTTTATCTATATATTAATTAGTGAGATTTTATTAAATTAATGTTATCCAATATTCATATGTATGTGTATATTTATTGTCTTTCAGTTATATTTTTAACACATTAGTGAGATTTTATGTATTTAATATTATTGAACTGTCATTTATATGTGTATATTATTATTATTGTACAATTTTTATTAAATAAAAGTAATTGAGCAATATAAACAATAAAAGGCATTTACACATGCGTTATTAGTGGAAAACTCTTTAAACAGAACAAAAATCTAAAATGGTTATTATTTTGTGTTTGTTGATCCTTTTTATAACCAAACTTAGAGAACGAGCTTTTACCAGACAAAGTCAGCACTGAGTTTCTAAGCACTGGAGTCGAATCTGGAATCTTTCTATTCATTTAATAATTGCCACCTTACAACCTACATCATGGGAGCAACATAAACTACACAATGTGAAGTTTGGTAAATGGTGTAGACATTGGTAAGTATACTTTGAAGAAATGTATACTGGGTATATTTAATAGATCACCAAAGTAAATGTAAAGAAACCATCACACTGGGTATATTTAATAGATCACCAAAGTAAATGTAAAGAAACCATCACACGTTCCAGCAAAGCCTGTTCCAAATAAGGCTGATTCCAGGTTCATGAGGCAAATTAAATAATGTGCAGAGTTTTGAGCTTTATCTTAACACGTTAACTGCCACAATAGAACCAAAAAATTCCTCCTCTCCACTGCTGTAAATCAGTTCCTTCAGCCTCCACTGCATGTTTTATGACCAGAAATAACAGGCTTCTGATGAAAATCATTCTCTAACCCTTTTTTCACTATGATGCACGTATGCTTCACACGGTTCTTTGGAAGAAATTATTTGCTGTGCGCCAAGTGACTAGGAATCTAATGCACGAACATAACCTAAAAATTAGTTTTGGTTCGAAATACTATCACATGCTATATTTTCAAGCAATGTTTTTATTTTTGGTGTTTACTCAGTGATAGTGTTAGTTTTCAAGCAGGTAATGACGTTGAATCTCGGTAAGTAATGTAAACAAACCATCACACGTTCCAGCAAAGCCTGTTTCAAATAAGGCTAATTCCAGGTTCATGGGGCAAATTAAATAATGTGCAGAGTTTTGAGCTTTATCTTAACACGTTAACTGCCACAATAGAACCAAAAAATTCCTCCTCACCACTGCTGTAAATCAGTTCCTTCAGCCTCCACTGCATGTTTTATGACCAGAAATAACAGGCTTCTGATGAAAATCATTCTCTAACCCTTTTTTCACTATGTGATGCATGTATGCTTCACACGGTTCTTTGGAAGAAATTATTTGCTGTGCGCCAAGTGACTAGGAATCTAATGCACGAACATAACCTAAAAATTAGTTTTGGTTCGAAATACTATCACATGCTATATTTTCAAGCAATGTTTTTATTTTTGGTGTTTACTCAGTGATAGTGTTGGTTTTCAAGCAGGTAATGACGTTGAATCTCGGTAAGTAATGTAAACAAACCATCACACGTTCCAGCAAAGCCTGTTTCAAATAAGGCTGATTCCAGGTTCATGGGGCAAATTAAATAATGTGCAGAGTTTTGAGCTTTATCTTAACACGTTAACTGCCACAATAGAACCAAAAAATTCCTCCTCACCACTGCTGTCAGTTCCTTCAGCCTCCACTGCATGTTTTATGACCAGAAATAACAGGTTTCTGATGAAAATCATTCTCTAACTCTTTTTTCACTATGATGCATGTATGCTTCACACGGTTCTTTGGAAGAAATTATTTGCTGTGCGCCAAGTGACTAGGAATCTAATGCACGAACATAACCTAAAAATTAGTTTTGGTTCGAAATAATATCACATGCTATATTTTCAAGCAATTTTTTATTTTTGGTGTTTACTCAGTGATAGTGTTAGTTTTCAAGCAGGTAATGACGTTGAATCTCGGTAAGTTCATATATTGTAAATGATAGTTTCACAAGTTACATCATGTAACCATTTCACTTCAAAAGAACACGTTTGCATTGACGAAAATTTTGTGCCATTTAGAGGACGCTTGTCCTTACAATATGTAAAAAACAAAAGCCACAAGTTTGGTGTCAAACTGTTCAAACTTTGGGTTGAAAGTCGACACACCTATGACTTCTGCATTTACCTCGGACAAGAAAAGTGATGCCAAGCAAATGTTGCAACGTCTGTGGTAATGAGCTTATGTGATCCATTACTTGATAGGGGCCGAACCATCTATGTGGATAACTACTACATCAGCGTAGAGCTAGCTCGTAAGACATTACAAAGGAAAACACATTTAGTCGGCACTTTGAGAAAGAATCGCAAAGACAAGCCTAAAGATATAATTGTCAGAAAGGTCAAGATAGTTGAAAGTGTCAGCCAGGAAAGTAGCACTGGGATTGTAGATACAAAGTGGCAAGAGAAACGTGATGTGCTTACTATGTCAACGAAGCATACAGGCGAAATGATAAAATTGAGTTCAGGTCGCAATATAGTAAAAGAAAAATCCAACTCAGGAGTTGACTTACAAATGTAAGGCTTTCATTAATCTTTCGGATCAAATAAAATCATTTTCTTCTTTCATTCTCTTTATTAAATTTTACAATCTACTCTACAAGTAGTATTCAGTAAATATGTTACACATATGTTCTAGTCGGCAAAGTAAAAATAAAAAATTAAAGTAAAATAATTAAAAATAACTAAAAAAGATATTTATATATAAATAATAAATAATGTAAAGCGCGCGTGTGATTTTCTTCTTAGGAGCCAGTGCATCTCACGAAACTTAAAATTTGTTTGTGCTTTGTTTGACTGTATATGGCTTTTCCACGTTAAACATTGATCACGATGTATATCAAGATGTATACCAAGATATTTTGCTTCAGTGTTTACAGGTTTCTGGTTGTTAAATAGAGTTACTCTTGGGCAGATCGCGTTTTTATTAGTAAATGTTACTTGAACTGATTTGCTTTCATTTACACTGAAACGTCATTTTTTTAAACCATTTACTCATCTTGTCTAAGCGTTGTTGTAATTGTTGTGAAGCTACCTCGTCTTTTCGATGTGATGATATTATTGCACTATCATCAGCAAAAGTAGCAAGTGTTGTGTTCCCTGACTCTGGTATGTCTGATGTGCTGATTAAGTAGAGTAGTGGTCCCAGCATGCTCGTTTGTGGTATGTTAGATTCTATGTGATATAGACTGATACTTCATTGTCGTGTTTCACAGAAAAGTAACCGAGACATCTAAATAAGACATTGAGGAAAGAGCAGTTTCCAATCCTCACTAATGATGAAATTAACTCGATGCCAGTCAGTATTTAGCATGTTAGACATGAATATGGGTTCTTACAAATAAAGCTTGATAAGTCTAGTAGTGACTTGTGCAGCTTCATTACTTCTTTTGGAAAATATAGGTGGAATAGGCTACCATTTGGCTTGTTAGTGTCACCAGAGGTATTTCAGAGAGTCAATACAAAAATGTTTGGAGATATTCCTAACGTGGGAATTTATTTTGATTATGTAATAATTTGTGGTAGAGATGTTAAAGAACATGATGAAACATTGCAAAAAGTTTTCAATAGAGCTATGCAGTTCAATGTTAAGTTTAATGTAGATAAACTACAGTTTAGGTCACCCGAGGAAAAATTTTTGGGCATGACTTATAGCAGAGAAGGTGTAAGACCTAATCAGACCAGATTAAAAGCCATTAGTGAAATGGAAAGACCTCATAATAAGAAAGAACTATTAAGATTTTTGGGAATGGCAAACTTCCTAATGATATTCATTCCAAACTTATCATCCATTACAGCTCCACTGAGATTATATAAAGGATAATATTGAGTGAGTCTGGGGACCAGAACAGGAAAATTGCTTTAATATTACAAAAAATTGTTGAAGCACCCACATTACAATATTTTAACAGCAAGCTACCAATTGTTATACAATGTGATGCTTCTCAATATGGCTTAGGTGCCTGTTTGTTTCAAAATAGTACACCTATTGGGTTTACATCTAGAACGTTAACAAAAACTGAAACAAATTATGCCCAGATAGAAAAATAAATGCTGGCGATCTGTTTTGCAGTTGAGAAATTTCACGAATTTATTTACGGTCGCAAAATAGTCATAGAAACAGATCCCAAGCCTCTTGTTAGCGTAATCAATAAAGATTTATGCAAGGCAACAGCAAGGTTACAAAGACTCAAATCGGGGTTGTTGAAATATGACATTGAATTATTACCTGACAAGAAATTTGTTGTAGCTGATCAATTATCATGATCCTCTTTGAATTATAAAGGGGAAGATTTCATATCTAATGACATTGTTCATTGTATGACATCAATTACACTCGGTCACAAAAGGAAACGACAGTTTATAGAAGAAGTTGACAAAGATATAGTACTCAAGAAAGTGAAAGACTTGCATCTGAATGATAGCTGGGAGGAACAGTTCAGGGATTTGAAAAAGGAGATGCAATTTTATTGGAAAATTAAAGATGAAATTAATGTGCGCGAAGGCTTGATTTTTTTATAGAGATAAGGTAGTGGTACCAAAAGCTTTAAGGGTGGAAATGAAGAAATTTTTGCATGAGCCACATTTAGGATTTGAAAAATCTAAAAAGAGATCTAAAGAACTAATGTGCTGGCCCAACATGTGTAGAGGAATAGAAGACTAAATTCAAAATTGTCAAATATGTCAAAAGTATACTAAGTCAAATGCTAAACAAACATTAAAGTGCCATGAAATTTCAAATTTGCCCTTTGAAAAAGTTGAGACAGACATCATGGAGTTTAAGGGTAAAAGCTACTTGGTAGTTGCTGACTACTATTCCAAGTGGTTAGAATTACATCAGATGAAAAACAAAACCCTGGAAGAAGTGGTTTTAATTCTCAAAAACATTTTTTCTTGTTTTGGTATTCCAAAGATTATTATATCTGATAATATGCCATTCAATAGCTATATTATGAAAGAGTTCTCAGAACAATGGGGGTTTGAATTGAAAACAGTGAGCCCACATTACCCAAAATTAAATAGGTCGGCAGAAAAGTATGTAGGAATAGCTAAAAAATTTAACTAAGAAAACTGAAGAATCATGTATTGATTTTAATTCAGCTCTTCTAGATTATCGAAACACCCCAATCTCTGGCACAAATATATCACCTGCAGAATTACTGATGAATGGAAAATTGAGAACAAAATTACCTATAACAGAAAGCAAGTTAAAACCCAGAATACTGGGTATTAAAGAACAGTTTGAAACAATTCAAAATAATGCAAAGTCCTATTATGATAGAACAGCTCATGAGGAAAAAACGTTTGAAAGGAATGAAATAATCTATGTGCAAAACACCAATAATAAAGATTGGGAAAAGGTATCTGTGATCAAAGAAGCAAATACTCCTAGGTCATATATAGTGGAGACTGATAGCGGGACTATTTACAAGAGATATGCAATTGGGTTGAGAAAAGATCACAAAAGAAGAGATAAAAGGTTAGAAGAGAAGAATCAAGTTGGAATTGAAGAAATGGACGAAGGAAATAGTGAATGTGAAAAGTTTGAATCTTGTGGCCAGAATAGGTTAGGGCAGAGTGATATTGGAAACGGTGAAATTAGTGAAGGGACAAGTGTGACAAGAAGTGGCAGAATTATTAAAAAACCTACAAAGCTGGATTAATAAATAATCATTTATAATTTATAAAGAATGTATTGATATATTTATTTTTTATTGATAATTTTATTTTTATTGTCAAGTTAAATTTGTAGGTTGTAAGTAAAACTATGGGTTATTTCAATTTTAATATATAAAGGGAAGATGTCATAAGGAGTTGTGCTCTGCATTCTGTTCCGTCTGTCATCTGACTGTCTGACATGTAGACAGAGGGAATGGAATGACAGCGACCAGATGCCATGCAGGGCTTGTGAGCTGGCACTCTTGAACATGAACGTGTAATTAATATGTTACAATGCTCATAAGTCAGAAAATACAATAAATAAATAAATAAATAAATAAATAAATAAATAAATATATATATATATATATATATATATATATATATATATATATATATATATATATATATATATATATATATATAATAGTAAACATAACAACTAGGTCAACAAGGTCAGCAAACAAATTGCTTTTTCACGAAGATTTTGAAGAAGTTTTTCTGTAATAAGGTAGTAACTCTGAGCTTTTTTGGCCTTTAGTTTCTTGATTTCGGATTTTATTTTTTTCTTCATAAATGGCTTAATTGGAAGTGCCATCTGACACGGCACGTCTAAGAAGGACTCCATTTCTCTGTAACATATTGTTGGATCATTTTCAAATGGTGTGAAAACTTCAGTCAGGTGATCTGCGAAGCTTTGGCCTTGTCCTGACTTGAGCTCGCCCATTCTCTGTTTGGCTTTTTTATGGGAGACACTCTCACTAGGTGCCTTTTGAACTTCTTTGTAGGTTTCCAGATGGCATGATCATCGCTACTGTTGATGTCTTGAATATATTGATTGAAATTTGAGTTTGTAATATTTTGTCTTGAGAAATTTTCGGGCTAATCGATCATAATATAATTTGTCAGTAGGAATACTTGTTTGTTGCCATCTTGCCGTTTTTCTATCAGTTGTCGCACTTGCAGTGGTATCTGGTTCACTGATAAATTATTGTCTGTAACTGGAGGGGTGCTTTTCCAGGCTGCTTATAGCATCAGCTAAATAAAATAGTTTAGGTCTCATCAAGTTCATTCGGTTACTTTATAGCCAGATTTAAGTTTATGTTGTTTTCAATATATTGCTGGTATGATTCCCAGTTAGTTCTAAAGGTCTTTGATGTAGCATTTTTTTCCTTTTTTATCATTGTAGTGCTTTAAGTGGCTACAACTGGTGTATGATCAGACGATAAATCTGGAGGTGTTTCTATGCTTATATAACTGTTTGCAACTCCATTTGTCACAAAGAAGTCAAGTATGTCAGGTATCATGTTTATCTTTGTTGGCCAATATGTTGGAAGCTTGGTACCACACTATAATTTTTAATCATTATTGCTTTTAATAGATGCGACCTTTAGGTGCTACTAGTCTAGAGACCCAGTAAGTGTGCTTCACATTCCAGTCCCCTCCAACAATAAATCTAGGGCAGAGGGTTTGGAAAAAAACTTTGTATTGGTCTTCAATTAGTCTGCGTCTTGGTGGAGAATATAATGCCGATGTCTCAAAACTCCAGGTTTATACATAATACTTGTTGCTTAAATTTCAGTGGTTACGTATGGGGTAGGACGTGATGTTGTGTGTGGCATCTGGGTGATTTGTAGCACATGTGGAGAAGAACAGTATGTGGAATACTGACTTATTTGTGAAGTGGGTTTCAGAGACCAGCATTATATCTAATTAATTCAGTTAATGTTGACAAATATTATTTGTCATATGTATGTTCCTTGTGAGCGAGCCATCTCTTGTCATATGTATGTTGCTTGTGAGCGAGCCATCTGATTTTTATGTCAGCAGCTCACGTCATGAGCTAAAAGGCATGACGCTCATGGTGGCAAGGGGAAGAGACCCTTGTACAAAACTGTAACATGTTAATCACAAGAAATCTTGAGTTATATGTTGCAAATCATTTTGTGCCAACCAGAATATAACATGGTGTCAGGTGTGGTTTCTCAGGCTATCTGATTTTACCGAGAAATCTAGAATCCCGATTAATAAAGCCTACTGTAAGTACTGCATTACGGTCATTTCAGATTTGAGATGGAGTCTTATTTCAAACCGCCAGCAACACTAACCGATTATGATGTTAAAAACTGGGGCTTATGGGAACAGAAGTTTGACATTTATATAAAAGCTGCAGGGAAAGAGAATGTAAGAAGATGTTAAAATAGCAATATTACTAAATTGCATAGCTGATGAAGGGTTAGATGTATATAATACGTTCACAGAAGATCAAAAAAGCACATTGCAAAACCTGTTGGATGCGTATGATCAGTATTTTTTACCCAAGAAGAATATTCCAATGGAAACTTATAAATTCAATAATTTGCTACAACGTGAAGGGCAAACAATAAAGCACTTTGCCACAGATTGAAAAAACAGGCCAAATTATGTGAATTTCAGTGTCAAAAATCAGCGTGTAAGGAAAGCTATGAAAACCGTATGATCCGTGATTGTTTAATAGTAGGAATTATTGACAAACAGATACAGGCGATGCTAATATGAGAAGAAGAATGTGATGTAAATAAAATAATTGATTATTGCAAATCAGTCGGTCTAAGTAAAGACCACATAAAAACTTTAACAAAAGACATGGAAAGTATTAATATAGATACTATCAACACCGGGCAAATGAAGATCAAGTGTTCTAAGTGTTTGTATGAGCATATCAAGAATAGATGTCCTGCTTTTAGAAAACAATGTGCTGTTTGCAACAAGGTTGGAAATTTTGCAAAAGCGTGCAACACAAATGGACAGATCAGTAACTATCAAGATCACAACAACGTGGTGGAAAAGACACCTATTAGGGAAATAAAAGAAGAAACAGAAGACAAGAACATTAGGCAGCTGTTTTTGAATGAATGCTCCACAGGGCCTTCAGAGTCGCGGTATGAAAGCATTTTGGTGGAAAATCTCAAGGTAACGTTTAAACTTGATTCTGGATCAGACTGTAGTATTTTACCAAAAAGAATATTTGAAAAGGTGAATTCACTTTAAAAAAAGGTAATATCACTTCAAATCTAAACTATTATGTGAAGTGACTTTGTGCTGTAGATTTAAGAAAATTCTGGACGCAGCAAGTGCGTTATGGTAGTGAATTTTCATTAAAATGTTTTTAATAACAAATATGTGTTTTTTTAAGAAAGCAGGCATCAAATTTGGTTACCAGTATAATCTATATATTAGAAACAATGTGCCATGTTTCATCAAAATAACTTTATTGTGTGAAAATGTACAAAATTTTCCAAAAGTAAACTTAAAGTGTTCCCGAAAAAACACGTTTCTTGGTCAACCTTATAGGTTAATAGCAAATTGAGCTGTTCAAATATGAAACATTTGATCAAAATTCGCTACCATAACGCACTTGCTGCGTCCAGAATTTATTTTCTTACAAACATGCATTATATCTCGATGGAAAATGCAAAAATGCAATAACATAAGGCGTGTTTGATTTAAAAAAAAAAAGGAAATTTGTATCACCAATGACTTAAGGGCCACCCTGTGATTGTAGAAATATTATTTTAAGATGTAGCTCAAGACACCCTATAATTAATATATACAAATTTTTTTCATATCTTATATAATAACGGATATATTGAGCTTTATTGATTTTTTACGAAAATTCGACAAAAATTATATACCATTAAACAATAAACTCTATAGCTAAGGCTACTGCCAAGCATCAGAGAAAGGGTCTATTTGAAATGAATTTTCTGCAAACATTTTAGTAAAATGAAGGACAATGACGGTTGAAATTAAGACTTTAGGGTTTGTAAAACATTCTTCTTGAGACATTTTATTTCTATAGCCCGTATTAGATTCAAGTTATTTGCCTAAATGTTGCCAATTTTGACATTTTAAATCGCCACTTTGACGTTTTGAGGAAAACCCCAATTTATTTTTCTTAAAATGCCTATAACTTTTTTGTCTTTTGACTTACATAGCTAAATTTTGGTAGGTAGCTTACTTATAAGGATATAAACCAGCGTACCAAATTTGGTTGCCCTTACTTTGTTAATTCCGGAGATATAAATTTTTTTCGAAAGAAAACACAAAATTTTCCGGGAAAACCTAGGCAGATTTTCCTGCTTAACGAACTCATCTAAGCCATTTGCAAAAGGAATTTTTTCACCAAATTTAATCAAAATCGGCCCATTATTTTTTGAGTTATCGGTGTGATACATATATATATATATATATATATATATATATATATATATATATATATATATATATATATATATATATATATATATATATATATATTTATATATATATAAACATATAAAAATTGAAACTGACCCCGGATATGTTTTCTGGGGGGCCTAATTAGCGCTCATTTGAAGAAATTTTTTCAAAATTCAAAAGTCGCGATCTCCTCATTAGTGAATTTTTTTAAAGAAAATTCACTAATAAGACTAGAAATATAAGTTTTGTAATTGTAGATCTGAACACAGAACCTTTACTTGGCCTTAAAGATTGTTTAGGCTATAACTTAGTTTGTAGACTTTATAGGTAAATAATTTTCCTCAAACAAAAGATGAAAATTTCGAAGCTTATAAAGAGGTTTTTCAGGGAGTAGGAAAAATACCTGGCCTTGTTTCAATTAAATTATTAAAGGATGCTAAACCTGCAGTGCAGTATCAAAGAAAATTACCTTTGTCTTTACATGATAAACTTAAAGAAACATTAGATTCCTTAGAAGGTAAAAAAATCAGTCAATAGGTTTATTATCCAACAAGTTGGGTAAATAGTTTAATGATAGTTCAAAAACCTGATAAATCACTGAGGCTCTGTATTGATCCTAAATCTTTAAATAAGTATATTTGCAGGGAATACTTTCTAATACCTACTGCTAATGATATATTGAGTAGATTAGAAGGTAAAACTATTTTCTCAGTTATAGATACGAGAGAACGTTTTTGGCAGTTACAATTGGATGATAAGAGTGCAGATTTATGTGTTTTCAATTCACCTTTTGGTAGATATAGATTTAATCGTCTACCATTTGGATGATCCAGTGCTCCGGAAATCTTCCAACGAAAATGCTTTGAAATTTTTGAAGATATACCAGGAGTGGAGATATATTTTGATGACCTTATTGTATCAGGTAAAGTTGAAGTAAGGTATGACATCGCTTTAAAAGAAGTGTTAGAAAGGGCCTTACAAATGGGTGTTAAATTTAATTGTCAAAAATTTCAATTCAAATTAATAAAAGTTAATTTTTTGGGACAGTTATATCAAGTGAAGGAGCTCAGCCAGATCTTAACAATATAAAAGTGGTTTTGAATCACCAAAGCAAAAATCTGAAGTATTAAGATTTTTGGGAATGCTCAAATTTTTTGCTAAAATCATACCTAACATTTCAAAACTCACAACAAATTTGAGAGAACTTGCTAGAAAAGATGTACACCTTAGTTTGACAAATAAACATGAGCTTAAACTTAATAAATTAAAAAACCTGGTATCAAAATCCCCAGTTTTACAAATATTCAATCCTAATTTGCCCATTGTAGTCCAGTGCGATGCCTCGAGTGAAGGATTAGGATGTTGTATTATACAGTCAGGACGGCCTGTAGCTTTTGCATCGAGATGCCTAACAAAATCCGAAAAATGCTGGGCACAAATTGAAAAAGAGCTTCTGGCAATTGCCTTTGCATTTAAAAAATTTCATAACTTATATGGATATGAAGTAATAGTTCAAACAGATCACAAACCTTTAATACCCATATTTTCAAAAAATCTTGATAAGGTAACGGCAAGATTACAAAGAACGCTATTGAGATTACTAAAATATAAAATAAACATTACATACTTACCAGGGAAAGACATTCTTATAGCAGATATATTATCTCGTTCTTACATAAAAGATCCTGTTGAAAATGACCCTGATATGGAGTATATTGTTCATTCTCTGTACAATAACGTCTCTATGACGGAAGAAAAAAAAAGATTGTTTGAAAAGGAAATTGCTTTAGATGCCACTTTATCACAAATTAAAAAAAATTGCTTATCTTCATGGCCAACTAATGATAAAACTTTAAATAGTGAATTGAACATCTATTATAAACTCAGAGATAATATATACCTTTCTAATAATTTATTATTTATGAATTCAAAAGTAAATGTTCCAAAATCTCTACAAAAAAATATTTTAAAATTAGTTCATGAAGCTCATTTTGGAATCAAAAAACAAAACAATGAGCGAGATAAATTTTATATTGGCCAAAAATGTCAAAAGATATTGAAGACTTTATTAATAATTGTGAGACATGTCAAAGAAATAGACGATCATTACAAAAAGAAACCTTTCATGCTCATGAAATGCCTAAACGTAATTGGCAATATCTGTACTATGATTTTTTTGAATTTGATAATAAAGAGTTATATTCCTATTGTAGACGCTTATTCTAACTGGATTAAAATAAAACAAACTAAAGGTAAAACTGCCCCCGATGTTATAGAATTTTTTAAAGATAAATTTGCACAGTTTGGTGTACCAGATACACTTTTTTCTGACAACATGCCTTATAACAGTCATAAATTTAAAACTTTTGCAAAAGAGTGGAATTTCCAGTTGGTATTAGTAGTTCACATCACCATCAATCAAATGGACTTGCAGAACCATACAGTGCACGGCGTATCGAGCGTCCATTAGAAGTATCTACAAAACTATACCGATTTTTAATCTGAAAATTTGGTCACTTGGGTTTTCTGGATAGCTGAATTTAACAAAAATATACACGTCATCATACCACTTCCGGTTATACCGGAAGTGGTTACTAACTTTGTTTTTTCAAATGAAATATGACATTTTTGAGTAGAGTTTTGGATTTATCGTAAAATTTTAGGTTGACTTTTGATAACATACCATATGTAAAAAATCAGCCGTTTTGGAGTTATATCGATTTTTTCAAAACTTAAAAAAAAAATATGTATGTATATTGAGTGGTATATCTGCGGCAAATATGATGTCAGCGATTTGCAATTTCGTCTGTGGTTTTTCAAGATACAAGAGTATCGTGAAAATAGGCAAATGCGTTGATAGCATATACAGGGTGGAAGAAATTCACATACCAACTTGGACAATTTCGGACCCCTATAACTTGCTTACTTCAAATGGAACACCCTGTATATTTTTATCTTATTGCTTAGATATTTGCATTATCTTTCGATTTATATCAGCATGTCCTATACCTAAATGCAACAGTTATCCAGATACTGGAACATTTGTATAATGATAATGTTATAAGGTGCACAATATTTCAGTAGAGTGCCTTGACGGAAATGTTATTCTTAGCAACGCCATTACTTCATGACAGTTGTTTATAACAATCAACAAATATGTCGCGTTTGGGGTTTTCTAATGAAGATTTTCTAAATTTATTAGTTACATACGGCGAATGCAATCGCATTATGAGTAGAACCTGCCGAGTTTTCGCTGAAAGGTATCAAGATCGCCCCAGACCGAATAAACATACCATCAAACGTCTGCTTAATAATTGTATAAAGTTTGGTTCCTTTCAACCAATTGTTAGCAGGCAAAACCGTTATACCGAAGACGATGAAGCCATGGTACTAGGATACTTCCATTCGTATCCTGAAAATTCCCTACAAGAGGCTGAAAGGGATCTTAGAATATCAACCAGGTCTATCCA
Organism: Tillus elongatus; assembly: GCA_964006375.1. NCBI lineage: Eukaryota > Metazoa > Arthropoda > Insecta > Coleoptera > Cleridae > Tillus > Tillus elongatus. The sequence goes on from OZ023270.1 coordinate 39,046,097, forward strand.
CAGAATCTTAAGAAAGTATAATTGGCGACCTTTTAAGCTCCATTTGGTTCAGAATTTGAAAACTGAAGATTTATTGTGTCGTGTGAATTACTGTGAGTGGTTGCTGACAAGAATTCAAGAAGACGATAACTTTGTCAAAAGTATAATATGGACTGATGAAACAAAGTTTACAAAAAACGGCGTGTTTAACCGCCATAACAGTCATTACTGGGCTGCAGAAAATCCGCATATCTGCAGAGAAAGAAATTACCAAAACCGGTGGAGCTTTAATGTGTTCTGTGCCGTCAAAGACTCTCGTATTTTGTGTGTGTATTTTTATAACGAAAACTTAACAGGGGATCGATATGTGTGGTTGTTAAAAAACGTAGTGAGAGATGCTTTAGAAACTTTAGAAATTAGGGAAAGATCAAACGCTTTTTATCAAATGGACGGTGCTCCACCACATACTACTCATCAAGTCAGTGCGACATTAGAAGAAATGTTCAGTGGGAAGTGGATTGCGAACAATGGGCCCTACAAATTTCCACCACGCTCCCCTGACTTAACTCCATTAGATTTTTTCATATGGGGCTTTATTAAAAATAAAGTTTATAAAGACCCTATAACCACAAAGGAGAATATGCAAGAAAGAGTACGTGCCGCCTTCAATGAAATAAGCAGAGAAAGTATAAAACGTGCTACGAGCAATGAAATTTTAAGGCGAATTAATTGCTGTTTGCTAAAAAATGGAGCTACTTTTGAACATCTTTCTTGAACACCCATTGTTTATATACATGTTACTTATTAGATTGTTCCTTATCATTCCAGTTGCCACATTTTTTCTCACTTTCATTGGTTTAGTTGTGTAGTACTTAATAAATTGTTTATCTAGTTGCCTAAACAGATTATTATTATGGTATTCTCATTTATAATTTTGTTCTATGGGGTGTCCAACAATTAATAATTATTGAAGTTCATGAAGAATAACATTTCCGTCAAGGCACTCTACTGAAATATTGTGCACCCTTAGCCTTATAACATTATCATTATACAAATGTTCCAGTATCTGGATAACTGTTGCATTTAGGTATAGGACATGCTGATATAAATCGAAAGATAATGCAAATATCTAAGCAATAAGATAAAAATATACAGGGTGTTCCATTTGAAGTAAGCAAGTTATAGGGGTCCGAAATTGTCCAAGTTGGTATGTGAATTTCTTCCACCCTGTATATGCTATCAACGCATTTGCCTATTTTCACGATACTCTTGTATCTTGAAAAACCACAGACGAAATTGCAAATCGCTGACATCATATTTGCCGCAGATATACCACTCAATATACATACATATTTTTTTTTTAAGTTTTGAAAAAATCGATATAACTCCAAAACGGCTGATTTTTTACATATGGTATGTTATCAAAAGTCAACCTAAAATTTTACGATAAATCCAAAACTCTACTCAAAAATGTCATGTTTCATTTGAAAAAACAAAGTTAGTAACCACTTCCGGTATAACCGGAAGTGGTATGATGACGTGTATATTTTTGTTAAATTCAGCTATCCAGAAAACCCAAGTGACCAAATTTTCAGATTAAAAATCGGTATAGTTTTGTAGATACTTCTAATGGACGCTCGATACGCCGTGCACTGTATGTAGGTATTATTAAAGATATGCTTAGAAAAGCAACCTCAGAAGAGGATTTGTCTGTCTGTATTATGGAATATCATGCTACAACCATTCCTCACATGTGATACTCCCCAGCTCAAATATTTCTAGTTAGAAACATAAAAACTAAATTACCAGTGTCAGAGAAGGCTCTTGAACCAATTTCCATCGATCCCCAACAAATTTATGCTAAGTTAGAAAAGAAAACTTTTAAACAGAAACACTATTACGATAAAAATGCTAAAAATCTGCCCGAATTAATCCCAGATGAAGATATAGTGATACAAAAAGGAAAACTATGGGAAAAAGGAAAAGTAATTAGCAAGGTCAATGACAGGTCATACATTGTTGAAGATTCATTTGGTAACAAATACAGAAGAAATAGAACATTTTTGAACAAAACCAACTTAAATTTTGAATTATATTATCACTCTTCCCCTTTGTACGACTTTATTGATAAATCCAATCACAGTAGTGAGTCTAATGAATCAACTCAAATAAGTGTAGAAGTTCCATCTACAAACTTCAATACTAGTATGATGGATCCTTTTATAAATAATGAGGAAAATATTGAATACATCGATATTCCCAATGATCATGGAATTGAAACAGACCATCTTAATATGTTACCCACTAATGAATTTGTTATAAAGGGAGATGGCAATATAGGATATATTGATGCTTCCCATAACAATCAAAGTGACCTAAACAATTCTAAGAGAGCACGCTGTCCCCCAGCTTATTTAAATGATTACGTTACTGATTACACTAGGGAATCTGATTAAATGAATATACTAATTGTTTGTTTTTATTGTTATTTTTGTTTTTCTTAAGGGAAAGCGTGTCATATGTATGTTGCTTGTCAGCGAGCCATCTCTTGTCATATGTATGTTGCTTGTGAGCGAGCCATCTAATTTTTATGTCGGCAGCTCACGTCATGAGCTAAAAGGCATGACAGTCATGGTGGCTCAAGGAAGAGACCCTTGTCCAAACCTGTAACACGTTAATCACAATAAATCTTGAGTTATATGTTACAAATCATTTTGTGCCAACCAGAATATAACACTTGTTTGCGGCTAGTTAGTCCATTGGCATTCCATGTTTCAATGCGTATGAACTTCGCTGTTTCAGTTGAAATTATTAACAAGTCTTAATAACAGATTAAGCATAATCTGGGTTTAATTCATCAATTATGTGAATAGGGATTTAAATTCGCCCAGGAAAGTAGTAAGTATTTTCAAGGGCATTTTGATGGTCATTTGTGTAAACATGTTGCCTTTGTTTGAGTATCTGACTATATAGTGGTTTGCATAGGCGGGGTTCGGGCTAGTTGCTAGGTATTTCTGTATTTATGTTAGCTGCAACATGTATGTTTTGGTGGTCGCGATTTAGATTCTGTTGCTTTTGGTGGTAACTTCTAGGCAGATTTGGGTTTTTGGTTTTCATGAGGTCCTTGTATACAGTGCAACCTTTGTAATTTGCTGAATGGCTACCTTCACATAGAGTTCACTGGAGTTTCTCTTTTTTTTCGTGCAAACTTTGTTGCGTTGTTCGACGCACTTTACACAAATGAAAGGTTTGTTGCAGTAAGTATTCGAATGCCTGTACGCTTGACACCTTGCACTATTTCACGTATTTTCCTTCGAGGTTCTATACCGACTTTTGTGTTACATATGAATTCCAAATCATATATACTTTTATTATTATCTTGTGGCTCTAGATCTACGAAAAAAAGAGGTAATTGATCTTTGGAAATATGATGCCTAATGTTCACAATAGTCTTCTGTGTTTCAGATGTATGAACATTTAATTTGCCAGTGTTGTTTGTTAGCTTCTTTGAGTAATATGATTCTTCTGCTATAATGACGGCTAGAAAGTTACTCATGTTATTATAATCTGTTACACCATGGATAAAAATAGGTAGAGGTTTGGGCTGTTTTAGCGTCTCTGTAGAGTCGTAGTTATTAATGTTCATTTTATCTGCTGCCGCTGAATCTGTTGTAAGTTTTTGGAAATGATGGCCTTTTTGGAGTTTGCTCGGGCGAGTTGCAGACTTTTTTTTTTGCCATGAATGGGTTGATGGAGTAGAGCTCTCCCTTTGGTCAATCATATTGTGATCATTAAAACCTTGTTGCAAGTTGTCACTGTTTATCGTTAACATTGGTGTATGATTGGTTGCGGTATTTTGTGATGTTTAAGTAGTGCCGATTCCTACATCTGTAAATATTTTATGTGACGATTTTTGTTGGTTTCGGAGCATATAGCTTCCTTGTTAATCAACAGCCAGTTATTAGGGGTGATCAATTAATTTAATATAATATATTATTATTATTATTATTATTATCTTTATTCACCATTTGAGGTACAGTAATCCGTACATATGGTAAGTCATTTACAAAAGTTCCACACAATACATACAATATAATACCACATACATATAAAAATCAAAACAAACCACACAAAAATGCAAAAGACATGGATGAGCATATGACAGCCTATGGAGCACCCAAAGTCTGTGTCAGAACTCCAATACAGCAACGTCGAGGCAAGCATGCTACACTCTTTCATCTCGAAGCATACACACCTACCTCCACACACATGCACAGAGAGACATGCCAGCACACATACACACACTAGTAAGCTAAGTACATTCCCCAATGTTGTATAAACACTTATCGACCAATATATCTCTTAATATTTTACCAAATTGTTTACCGTCTTGCTCTGCTTTCAGATCCTCAGGCAAGCTGTTGTAAATTAACTTTCCAGTAATGGCGACTTTTTTACATACACGAATGAAAATTCTGACAAATGCAATTTATTGCTCTGCCTTGTCTTATAATAGTGAATGTCACTATTTTTTATGTATTTGCCAACATTAGCATGTATGTATTTTAACAGTTTAAACAAATAAATTCCATACACTGTGAGTAACCGATTTGCCTTAAAGGTGTCTCTACAACTCACTGTTGGCTTTAAGTTAAAAATTAACGTGATAATCCTCTTCTGAGATATAAAAACTTGATTTATGTCAGCCGATTGACCCCTTACCATAACATTGTAACTCAGTATGCTATGTAGATATGCATAATATATGTTTAAAATAGATTCTCTAGTTAGCGTACTTCTCAAGTTGAAAAGGCAATAATATGCAGAGTTCAGCCTACTGCACACATTCAATATTTGTTCTGACCAACACAGTGCCGAATCCAACACTGTACCCAGGAATCTAACCGTTTTACAAGTCGGAATATGCACAACCTCCCCAGTCAGTTGGCAGTGGACAGTTGTCACTCTGTGAGGGCCAGTGAATTCCACAAAACCAGTTTTATCCAGATTCACCATAAGGCTATTGGAACGACACCATTTGATGAAAGAATTAAAGGCAGTCGAGATATTAGCTTTTATCTGATTTATATCACTGTCTGATATTATAATTGTTGTGTCGTCAGCAAACATTAAAACTTTTCCAGTCGCAATGTGATGCGGCATATCGTTCAAATACATTAAAAACAGAAGAGGACCCAGGATACTGCCCTGAGGAGTTCCCACATCCACTTCATGCTCCTCTGACCAACTTCTGTCAACATCCACAACCATGTGTCTCTGCCTAATAAATGAGACCAACCATCCATTAATATTGCGTCTAATACCCATTCGCTCCATTTTATGGGACAGTAAATTCCAGTCAACCATGTCGAATGCACGAGATAGGTCAAAAAACAAACCTGCCACAAATTCTCTCTTATTAAGACGGTCATAAACATATTGCACGAGGTCCACAGTGGCCAGTTCCGTTGATCGCCCCTGTCTAAATCCATACTGGCTACTATTCAAGATATTAAAATGATCAAGATAGTCCAAAACTCTGTTGTACATCAATCTTTCAAAGATCTTAGAGCTTTTTAATCCTGCCGTAGAAATAAATTAGTATTCTTACTTGATTTCAGTGTATTGTTTTGTAGTCAGTTATCAGCAAGTGATAGGATTATTGTCCGCCGGCACACATCCACTTGCTCGGAACGACAACCGCCAACTCAAATAAAATCTTATTCTAGTTCTTTGAGAAAGGGTATCAAATGGTACTATAAAATCGAAGTTGAATTACTACTGGGTTCAAGCGTGGTGAATGCATATTCGCTATGCAAGGTTGTGACTGGAGACAACATGTCCATTACAGAGTTCAGAGAGGAAGTTAGGTTAGGTTAATTTGTTAGTTGGCCATAACGGTCCCTCCATGGCGACCTAAGGTCTATTGTGGCTCACGCCTAATTGTCTTATATTTCGCCCAACAAATCCAGTCTCCTACAGAGGTCGAAAATTTTTGTGGGAGAAAGTTGAACCAGATCTTCTGGTTGAATTTTTGTGGGCGAAAGTTAAACCAGATCATCTGGTTCAATTTTTGTGGGTGAAAGTTGAACCAGATCTTCTGGCACAAGTTTTGTCTTGCCAAAGAGCAGGTGTCTTGTCCTGCCCGCACAGGAACATAGCACATGCCCTGCTGTTTCATCACTTTCCATACACCACCGGCACTCAGTCTCTTGACTGAGGCCAATTCGGAGCATTTGGTGACGCAAGCGGCAGTGTCCTGTATACAGGCCGACTAGAGTTCTCAGTAGAGAGGAAGTTGCAGTCACTTATTATTATTATTTATTTGCCTAGCCATCCCACAACAGCCATCCACGGTTAATGAAAGACACAACCTGGAAGATGTTGGAACATCTAATCGTCGAACTGCAGATAATGTTACGCTAAGCTCTCAGAAGCGAATGTTTGAAGTGTAGCAGCCAAGAAACCACCCCCGTGGAGATGGAAATGTATGCCCTGTAACAAGCATTACTGTGTCACTTGTTTCTGTGATTCACATATCGGTATTATATAATAGCAAGTATGTACTCATACATAAGTACACTTGGAGAACCCAAATCACCACAACACATATTTCAGAGACCTTACGATCGTTTCATTGACCATGTCAACATCTCCAGAGGAAGAAAAATTCTAAAAATAAACTACTAGCTACCGTGTATTTATATCGCGAGATAAACGGAGCCCAAAGAATGGCCCGTTATACTACAATGTCGCCTTCCCACGGTAAGAACCGCTGAGTCAGCCGTCGTCTTAACGGAGCCAAGAACTTTGCAGGTTCAAAGTGCAAGTAGAACGGAATATCACTGTGAGAATCTACATCAGCAGATTCCTTGTTTATCCAGAGACATAGTGCCACGCCTGTAGGGAAGACTATAAAGAGGCTGCTCACAGAGGTAGAACCGTTCATTCTTGTTCCGAGTTAGTCATTAGCACACCGAGTGCATAGACATTAGATCACATGTAGGTTGATCGTCTTATTTTAGTATATTATATTATTCATTTTTCTTGTAACTAAGTAATTAAGTATTGATTGTTCAAAGTATTAAATAAATTGTTTTAAAAATTCAAACGTCTTAACCGTAGAGTTAAGTGGCGCAGTCGTTAGTATTGGTTAGAAAACCGAAAGCATATCGATTTTTAAGCGTATCGACGCCTAATAACCAATTCGAGCCAAGTTAAAGCAGAAATGTGGCCAAGCAGAGCCAAATGGAAGCAGCAAAGTATTATGGTAAGTTTACTGCTATCCCATTTTTACATTTCCAATTTTTATATGTGTTGTATTGAAACGTTATATCTCTGATTCAGAGGAAGAATCACAAAGTTTATGTAACATAGAGTATAGATTTAGATCAATCAGCATTAGCGACAATAACATAACAGTAAATCATTCAAATATTAATAAGAGTAGTAAAAGTAGCAATATGACAGACCAATTCAAAGAATTTTTCCTGAAAGCTATTCCCGAGTTCGACGGGCAACCAGCCAACGTAGGCAACTTTTTAAAAGCATGTGACTTGGTCATGAATCAGTTCTACGTGCCAAACGAGAATCTGTATATAAATCACTTCTTGCTAAATTATGTTCAAACTAAACTAACGGGAACAGCCCGGCTTATAGTAAATACAAAGATAATTAATACGTGGGCAGACCTGAGAGAGGCCATTGTTCAGAATTTCAGTGATCAACGAGACGATCACAGTTTATTAGCTGAGATGTTAACCTTGAAACAGCGTAATGCTGAAGACGCACTGTCGTTCGCGAACAGATGCAGTCATATAGAGCAATTGCTCATCTCGAGTTTAATAGCTAACGAGCAAAATGAAGGCGTGAGATTAATTAAGAAAGACATATACCAGAATCAAACATTAAAAGCGTTCTTAGGAGGGTTACGCAATCCGCTAGGGCTTGTCCTGCGTAGTCAAGCACCTACAAGCATAAAACAAGCTTTGAAATTCGTATTCGCAGAGGAAAATTTCGATTATAGAGATAAAACAATAAATAAGAATTTCAGTAATAATAATAAATTAGAAGTACAGAACCGTACTTTCTTTCAGAGACAAAATAACCCAACTTTTCAGAATGTACAATTTCAGAGACCTTTCCAAACAAACTTTAGACCATTTCAACAACCTAATAATCAAAACAATCACACAAATTCCCAGCCTAGACAAAGTCAACAATTTGTACCAAGGCAAAATTTTTCGAGTCAATTTAGGCGACCCAACTTCAGTAATCAACCGGGTCGACCCAATGTAAATCATAATGCTAACATAAATTATCACGAACCAATGGAAGTAGATAGTTCTAACACTAGACTGTAATTACCATGGAGAGCAGCCCATGTCAATAATATAGAATTTAATGAGAACGAAGTAACTGAAACAAATTACGATTTAAATTATGTAAACGAAGAATTAAATTACGAAAATTCGCCAGCCGAGGAATACGATATCCAACAGCGAAATTTTCCCACTGCAGGTCCCTCAACGAGAGAACCGTGATAGATATAAATAATATGAATACATTATGTAAGTTACCGTATATAGAATTAAACGAAATATCAGGTAAATTTTTGTTAGACTCAGGATCTTCAAAAAATCTTTTGAATCCTGCTGTGGCATATTATAAGTTCCCTAAAAACATATTTACGCATGATTTTACCATACGCACCGCGCATGGCATTTCTAAGCACTGTAAGCGTGCACGTATTAAATTTAAATTGATTTCAGAGGAGATACAAGAGTTCTGCCTATTTAACTTTAACAATTTTTTTTCGGGATTAATTGGGATGGAATTTCTGAAACGAAACGAAGCTAAAATAGATTTTAAGGATCAGAAACTGTATATAGGCAAGAATATTATACCAATAAAATTCACAGATCTTAGCGAGAGTCAATCGAGACAGACAGAAACCAAAGCAGATGGTTTAGTGTTACCCGAGACTCATTTAAATTTAAACAGTATAATAACCCAGCAGTATTTCGTACGTAATGAAGAACTTGAGACAATTAATCACGTACTAAATAATAACCAAGCTTATAATGTAAGAGATAGGCCATTCAGCAGATTAAATAAACAATATGCATCTGAAACTAGATACAGCCAAAGGCGAAGTCCGTTTGCACCAGTAGTTATACAAAATAACAATTCTAGTACAACTCATATTAATAATTTAAACACTTACAATACGGGGCGTAATCAAAAACGAATTAATAATGAGAATGTCTTAATTGAACAAATAGATACAGGAGAATTAAATGACGAGGAAAAACAATTGTTATTTAGTTTATTATCAGAATATCAGGACATCTTTTTAAATAAAAACGAACCATTGACGCACACAAATGCGATAAAACATAGAATAAGGACAACAGACGACATACCTGTCCATTCTAAATTATATAGATACCCGTACGTACATAAACCTGAAGTAGACAGACAAATAAATGACATGTTAAGACAAAAAATCATTAGGAAAAGCCACAGCCCATATAGCTCACCTATTTGGGTTATATCAAAGAAAATGGACAAGTCAAATAAACAAAAATGGAGAATTGTGGTGGACTATAGGAAACTAAATGAAAAAACAATACCGGACAGACACCCAATTCCCAAAATTGATGAAATACTGGACAAAATTGGGCGAGCCCAATATTTCTCGACGATCGATTTGATCTCTGGGTATCACCAAATTGAAATGGACCCCAGGGACATAGAAAAAACAGCGTTTACCACCGATACAGGGCATTGGGAGTACACCAGAATGCCGTTCGGGTTATCTGGGGCTCCAGCGACCTTTTCTAGGCTCATGCAGAACGTATTAGAAGGTCTAATTGGACAAACATGTCTTTTATATATGGATGACGTCATAGTTTTCTCCACATCGTTACAGGAACACCTTGAGAAACTAAAACTAGTATTCGAGCGCTTCAGGCAAAGCAACTTAAAGATCCAGCTAGACAAAAGCGATTTCCTAAGGAAGGAAGCCGAGTTTTTAGGACACGTGGTCAGCCCAGACGGGATTCGTCCGAATCCAAAGAAACTGGACGCAATAAGGAAATTCCCGATACCTAAAACCCCAAAGGAAATAAAATCATTCCTAGGATTAGTTGGATACTATCGTAAATTCATAGAAAACTTCGCACACGTTACGAAACCACTAACAAAATGTTTAAGAAAAAAATCGAAGATAAATGTGAACGACGAAGAATACATTGCTGCCTTTAACTCATGTAAAGACATATTAATGAATTCACCTGTACTTATATCACCGGATTTTTCTAAAGACTTCATATTAACAACCGACGCTTCAAACGTAGCGATAGCCGGAATATTAAGCCAGGGCGAACCCAATGCGGATCACCCGATAGCTTACGCCAGCCGGACATTAAACGACACCGAATCCAGGTACAGCACGATCGAGAAAGAATTATTAGCCATCGTGTGGGCAACTAATTATTTTAGACCATACCTATACGGAAGGAAATTCACCATATATACGGACCATAAACCTTTAAAATGGTTATTTTCGTTGAAACAACCAAATTCAAAATTGCTCCGTTGGAGATTAAAATTGGAAGAATATGAATTTAAAATTGAATACAAAAAAGGAAAGCTAAACTGCACAGCAGATGCACTGTCCAGAGTAGAAATAAACCCACTAGACATAGATAATCAGTCAATGGCGAATAATATCGACGAAGAGGAAGAAATCATAGAAATTGACGATGATGACACAGCAAACTCGAATGCGGACTCGTATTCGGCACCAGGCATACCAATACTCGTTGAAGAAACGAAGAACCAGCAAAGAAGATAAAGGAACAAAAACAGGAACCACCGAGTCCGGATTTCCATTGAAAATCCGGAACGAACCATAGCTTCGTCTTTAAAAAGGGGAGGAGATAAATGGAGCCCAAAGAATGGCCCGTTATACTACAATGTCGCCTTCCCACGGTAAGAACCGCTGAGTCAGCCGTCGTCTCAACGGAGCCAAGAACTTTGCAGGTTCAAAGTGCAAGTAGAACGGAATATCACTGTGAGAATCTACATCAGCAGATTCCTTGTTTATCCAGACATAGTGCCACGCCTGGAGGGAAGACTATAAAGAGGCTGCTCACAGAGGTAGAACCGTTCATTCTTGTTCCGAGTTAGTCATTAGCACACCGAGTGCATAGACATTAGATCACATGTAGGTTGATCGTCTTATTTTAGTATATTATATTATTAATTTTTCTTGTAACTAAGTAATTAAGTATTGATTGTTCAAAGTATTAAATAAATTGTTTTAAAAATTCAAACGTCTTAACCGTAAAGTTAAGTCGCGTCTAGGTAAACGAACTAGTCCGAAGTTAAATTGTCGTCAAAGACCCATCGTTTGTTTATTGTGTAGTGAAACTACGAGGTCGAAGACCTGCTTTAATCTTCTAGTCGACAAATCTGTAAGCCCTTGTCTAATATATAATAGGCTTAAAGAGAACGGTACTGAGTTATTTAAGGAATCTGCACGTTCCCTTTTGATCCAGAAATTTACTATGTGGATATTAAAGCAAGCCGACGACCACATCTGGCGAGATAAAAAAATAACTTCCGCTTATCTTTTTTATATATAGAAAACTAAACCCGGGTGTTTGGCTCACATTGTTAACTCTAACAAAGGATAAATAATTCAACTAAGATACTACATAAAAAATATATTTATATTGATTTTAATTTTTCGTAAACAGTATTTATATTGACTTCATAGATACACCGAAAACGAAAGGGTCTTTAAGTCGAGACAAGCGTAGAGATTTATATATGTATAGACCGGCAGAGTTACTGCCAGTAATTTATCATGTCTACCAGACAAATTAGGAGTGTTTCAGTGGTCAAATGCAAAGTGAAAATAAAGGGCTTCAAATTAAAGGTGCCATACGATTCAATGAAGTTTTGTTCTTAATCGACCTTGATATAAAAATACTTTCTAATGAATCAAGCATAGTTTGATGTCTAACATTTTTGACAAGTTTCAAATTTTCTTTGTCAATGTGATGATTATTATCCCATATATGTTGTGCCACACACGATTTGTCCACTGTACCATATCGTAAATGTGCGAGATGTTCACGAAATATGGTGGCTATGTTTCTCCTAGTTTGACCCACGTATTTAAGATTGCAATCTTTGCAACTAATCTCATAAATACCGGACATTTCAGTGACTTTGTCTTTATCTTTCGTATTACCCAACAATTTTTTTAAATTTCTTTTCGTCAAAAGAGTCAAATGTAAATTGGCTTTCTTAAAAATACTTTCCAAACCCCTTGTAATTCGTGGTTCATAAGGTAAATACACAATTTTTTTCTCTATTTTATCTTTCTTAAATGTCGTACATTCAGATATCATTTTCTTTGTTCTGTGTTTGTTAACCAATTTGTGTATTAAACCCTCCGAGTAACCGTTATATCTCGCCACATTTTTTATATATTTTAATTCTGTATTAAATCTATTTTTACTTAACGGAAATTTAATCAATCTGTTCACTAGGAAATTTAAACTAGCCGTTTTTTGTGCAAACGTATGATGTGAGTCATTAGGAATATAACAAATAGTAGCCGTTTTCTTCCTATAGACATCGAATTCAAGCGAGCCATTATTTTTATTTTTAATAACTAGTATATCTAGGAACGAAAGTTTATTGTTGCTTTATATTTCGTGGGTAAATTTTATTGAGTCAAATTGACTATTTAATTTTTCAGTAAATTGTTCAACCTTACATATATTTGTGTCAAATATTGCAAAAATATCGTCGACATAACGAAACCAAACTCTAGGGAAATACCCATTTTTATGGGTTCTCCAAGTGTACTTATTAGTGATTATCACAGGTTACAGTTTTCACATAATGTATTCATACAACCGAAATAAAATACTTTCGAGAATTCAACCAACTGTTTTTCTAAAAAAATTACAAAAATATATTCTACATTGAAATGCCATGTACCATTATGTTACAAAAATTATACAGGGCCTTCATTAATTCCCGAACCCCACGTGACCGCTTAAGTTAGGCAACCCGGCATACACAGTTGTACAACCTGAATTAACGAAATCCCTATAAGATGCCAGTGTTGTCTCATATTTCCTTTGGGGTTTTATAAAAATTATAAAAATGATAATAAGGTGAAACAGTAAAGGTCTTAAATGTATTTATTATTTAGTATTTTTAACAGAAAGTATTTTCATGTATGGTTTACTGTTATTGATTGTTAAAAAAATAAAAATTAAAAACAATAAAATATTACTTTTATTTTGTATAGATATCAAAATTTTGTAATGTACGTAAACAAATTGAGGTCCGATTATTTAAACTTCTAATTTACGGGTTTGGGAATGTGTATTGTGTAACATTGAACAAATATGTACCTGTTTGGGCATATTACCGACGAACAGATTTGGTAGGGCTTCGTTCCATGCGATGTTGAATATTGTCAACAACATAACCTTAACATACCTACACTTACGTAAAAACGGAATGAAAATCATTTGAAGAAGGTAAACACTGGTCGAACTTGGAAAATGCACAATATACATACAAAATAACCGTCAAAAGGAATTGAGCGCCAATGGACTGAACTCTCAATTGTCAATTGATTTAGTAACTTTAGGGTCCCTAGTATAGTGGTTTTTTTGGTTACTTTTTGGACTGCCAACTCATAAAATCATATTCCGCTAAGAGAGAGACTGAATCCGGTCACGTGGGGTTCGGGAATTAATGAAAGCCCTGTACAATTAAATGCAGACTCTTGTCTATCCCGTACATCTTTGAAAGCTCCCATTTACCAATAATGCTTGTGTGACACTCTCTGCTACATACACTCTACTGCTGAACTATGTGTGAAGCAAATGTGTTTCTATCAGCGCTAGCAAAATAGTGTTGTGAAACACACTAGTTTCACGTGGCAGGCAACATGTTAAATTAGGCATCGGAATAGTTATTTTGGTAACTCTTTACTTAAGCCCGTCCAAACGGCTAAGTCCTCGCGCACTAGAATTTCGTGACTAGAACTCACACGCTGTTGCCACATCCTTCTCATAGTAGAAACAATTTAAAAGATCGAAGAATTCATGAAAAAAATATGCGCGCATCAAGTACGTTATTGACGTTACCCATATTGACGCGTAGCAAGTGCGTTACAGTAATAAATGAGAATACAATTAATCCATGTGCGTTATGGTAGGGAGTATGATATAATGTAGCAAGTTACACGGAAAATTTGAAAATATACCTATCTTTACTACCAGCAAGTGCGTTACGGTAATGGATACGAATACAATCAATACATGTGCGTTATGGTAGGGACTATGATATAATTTCGCAAGTGATACGGAAAATTAAAAAATATACCTATATTGACGCAGCAAGTGCGTTACGGTAATGAATACGAATATAATTAAGACATGTGTGTTATGGTAGGTAGTCTGATATAATTTAGCAAGTGAAACGTAAAATTAAAAAAATATACGTATATTGACGCAGCAAGTGCGTTACGGTAATGAATACGAATATAATTCAGGCATGTGTGTTATGGTAGGTAGTCTGATATAATTTAGCAAGTGAAATGAAAAATTAAAAAATATACCTATATTGATGCAGCAAGTGCGTTACGGTAATGAATGCGAATACAATTCTATAAGACATGTGCATTATGGTAGGGAGTCTGGTATAATTTAGCAAGTGAAACGTAAAATTAAAAAAATATACGTATATTGACGCAGCAAGTGCGTTACAAGCCATTTACGAAAGGAAAATTTCATCAACATCGGACCGTTATTTTTTGATTTATCGGTGTGATACATACACACATACATACATACATACATATGTAGTGTATACATTAACGGTTTCTCCTGTCACTGAAATAATGCCACTTTGAAAAATGCAGCAACCGGTTTTGTTTCTTGTGTCATATTAACATGTGAGATTAATTATCACGCCTCAAGATGGCGTAAGAGACGAAACCGATTGCAAAAAATATCAGTCTCTTATCCACTAGTCCAGAAACTTGAATTTTAGCAGACATCGGTCAACATGGGAAATCCACTTAGAAAATGATACATGTTGGTGGAAAATAAATGGAAAGAAATTTGCGCCAAAACTATGTTTTCGTAAAGTTCATTTGACCTAATCAAATTAAAGTCTAATACAATAGAAACCGTCCAAATTTTTTTCAATTTGGCGCATAAGTGCGGTATGGTAGTGAATTTTCATTAAATGCTTCAAATTTGAATAACTCAATTTTCTATAAACCTAGAAAGTTAAATTGGGGTGTGTGTTAAGGTCTTTCCCAAGGCAACATATCCATGAAATTTCGTCAAAATAGCTTTGTAATTTTCGGAGTTAAAATGTTTTTTCGAAAGATAACGCAAAATTTTCCCGGAAAACCCTGTCCCATTTTCTGGGCTAACAAACTGATCCAAGCCATTAATAAAAAAAGGTACTTGTCAAGTTTCATCAAAATCGGTTAATTCCTTTTTGATTTATCGGTTGCATAAATACATACATACTATATATATATATATATATATATATATATATATATATATATATATATATATATATATATATCTCTTTCTCAATGTATTGTGCAACAATTAAGTTCATTGCTCAAAATGTTTGTTTGAAGCTGAAAAAAGACCCTCGGTGGTTTAGGCGTAAAAACGTGGGCCTCTGAATGGAAGGGTACTGACTTCGATCCTAGGGTTCTCCTTTCACTTTTTCAATACAAACTGTAACATTAACAAGAACCGAGGTTCTGACATTATATTTGAGAAAGTTGAATGTCTGCACGTTCCGCCCTTCGGTGGAGGCGTAAAGCCGTCAGTCCCGTGTCCATGCGATGTTGGGCACGTTAAAGATCCCTATCCTCCTTGCAGAAAGGCGGGGGATCAGCAAAATTTTCAGGATAGTGAGATGAAACTGCTCCCTGGTGTCGGTGATTGGCCATAGTCGCGGAAATAGGCCGACGTTATATTTATATATATATATATATATATATATATATATATATATATATATATATATATATATATATATATATATATATATATATATATATATATATATAAACATCTAAAAATTGATACCCGGATATGGGTTCTAAGGGTCCTAGTTCGCGCTCATTTGAACAAATTTGTGCAAAGTCTGACCATCGGCACTTCTATATTAGTGTTTTTTTAAAATACAAATTCACTAATAATAATAATATAGTTATAATATATTATTTCTATTCATAAGTTTATATATCTATTTGTTTTTTTCATTATTCGGATTATTTACAAAGGCAGAGCCTACATTGTAACACAAAGCGTTTGTACAGTGCAACTGATTATGTCAGCTTTCATAGCTAATTCCTTCTTCACGGTTTTCCAGGTATTTCATAACTTATTTTTTAATGAAAGGGTGAAAAACAAGTGTCGTTAATTAATGCACATTCATTTTGTTGTTCCCTATACTCTTATTTCTGCAAGCAAATATGTATACTCAGTAAAATATAGTGTATACAGGTGTGCTCGTTCGATATTAAACATAGTGGGTAAGTGTCTTCAAATAACTTATTAATAAGTACTACTTTACCAAATAAACCGACTTACTCCAGGTCAAACACAAACGTGACAAATCACATGAACAATAGAACTATTACTTATGCAAGGGCGTTAAAATATTAGATAATGAATTCTCATTTTAGAAATTACATTAGTAAGATATAAAATATACCAAGAAAGTCCTTACAAAACTTCCCTCTTAATCTTTTTTTCTTTTGCTTGATAAAAGATGCGATACTCTCAACCATAACATTAACGCACTTGCTGCGTCAATATAGGTCTATTTAAAAAATTTCCGTTTTATTTGCTACTATGTCATACTCCCTACCATAACGCACATGTATTAATTGTATTCATATTCATTACCGTAACGCACTTGCTGCGTCAATATACGTATATTTTTTTAATTTTACGTTTCACTTGCTAAATTATACCAGACTCTCTACCATAACGCACATGTATTGATTGTATTCGTATCCATTACCGTAACGCACTTGCTGCGCGTAAATATAGGTACATTTTAAATTTTTTCATTTCACTTGCTACGTTATGTCATATTCCCTATGAAAGCGCTCATGTATTAATTGTATTCGTATTCATTACCGTAACGCACTTGCTGCGTCAATATAGGTATATTTTTTAATTTTCCGTTTCACTTGCTAAATTATATCATAGTCCCTACCATAACGCACATGTATTGATTGTATTCATATTGATTGTATTCGTATCCATTACCGTAACGCACTTGCTGGTAGTAAATATAGGTATATTTTAAAATTTTTCGTTTTACTTGCTACGTTATGTCATACTCCCTACGAAAACGCTCATGTGTTAATTGTATTCGTATTCATTACCGTAACGCACTTGCTGCGTCAATATAGGTATATTTTTTAATTTTCCATTTCACTTGCTAAATTATATCATACTTCCTACCATAACGCACATGTATTGATTATATTCGTATCCATTACTGTAATGCACTTGCTGCTCGTCAATATAGGTATATTTTTAAAATTTTCGTTTTACTTGCTACGTTATGTCATACTCCCTACCAAAGCGATCATGTATTAATTGTATTCGTATTTATTAGCGTAACGCACCTGCTGCGTCAGTATAGGTATATTTTTAATTTTCCGTTTCACTTGCTAAATTATATCATACTCCATACCATAACGCACATGTATTAATTGTATTCGTATTCATTACCGTAACGCACTTGCTGTGTCAATATGGTATATTTTTTAATTTTCCGTTTTACTTGCTAAATTATATCATACTCTCTAGCATAACATATCAATATAGGTAATTTTAAAATTTTCCGTGTTACTTGCTAAATTTTATTATGTGGCAACAGCGCATAATGCGCTGGGACTTTGCCGTTTGGGAGGGCTCAAGTAAAGGATTACCGTTATTTTGTTATTCTGGTTTATTGTACAAATATTTTAAATGGAAACTGTATGCTTAATTACAAAATTAGCATGTTACTTATACTGTTGTGTAAATGCTTGTTTATTCAATCAAATGCTATCAACTTTGTTTTAGCAGACCAATAAGATAGCAATTTGTAGAATCAACTAATCTGTTTTGTTTACATTTACTTCGCCGATAATACAGTACAAAATCACAACACAATTTTATACCTGATATGATCTAAGTATAAAACTGTGCTATGGTGAACTGGATTCCTCCAAAATTAGATTGTACATGTCCTTAAAGATATCTGGTAATGATATGC
This sequence comes from Tillus elongatus, assembly GCA_964006375.1. Classification (NCBI taxonomy): domain Eukaryota; kingdom Metazoa; phylum Arthropoda; class Insecta; order Coleoptera; family Cleridae; genus Tillus; species Tillus elongatus. The sequence continues at coordinate 39,064,439 of OZ023270.1, forward strand.
ATGATTTTATATCATAACTTAAAATAAATACCAATGTCTAGGGCATGCATACAATTTAAAATTTAATAAATGATCACTGTTTAATTTAATTTCAACTGCCTAAAAGTAAGAAGCTATTAATAAAATAACTTTATAACTCAAAGCTATATAAATTCATCTGACTTTATTGCAACAGTTGATGTGACTTCCTTATTGCAATGTTTCACTATCATAACCTTGAGCAATACCCTTTCGTCCTTCTTCAACTTCACTAACTTGCGTATGACCTAGATTTGGTTCCAAACCCTTCCAGCTTTTACTATTCAAATAGCCATTTCCATAATTGGAATTTAGTGCAATTACACCATCATTCTTTAGAACAATTTCTCCTTTGTCAAGAGCAGAATGAGAATCATTATGTTCTGAGTTCACTACTCTTAATGAACCAGTTAATAAGCTAACATCACAATTATCTCTTACTCTAAATTCTTCCGTATCATTCTCTGGTAAAAATGAGTTGAAATCTAAAGAAAATTTTGTTACGTCACTTTCAGGGTTTAATGCTATTTCTAAGTCATATGGTGTTGCAATAGGTTTATAGAAATCACGGCTGTCATATAATTCACTCATGGAACATGTAACTAATACATATAAGTCTACCTAAAACAAAAAAATAAAACTGTACCTATTCCAATAAAAAAATTTCAGCTTAAGCATGTTGATACAAACTCAGCAATATCACTGAAATATATATGCAGAGTTATTAATAGATTGTTATACTAGCTTTGACTTCTTTAATTCTTCAATAATTAGAAATTCAGATACATTACTTTAAAATTCTTTTCAAAAATGCGGTTAGTTAAAAATTTACATTTATGATTATGAGTCTTATTTTGATTGTAAGTAATAAACACGGACAATAATTAATTGTTGTTATTCTTACTTGGCAAAACCGTTCCATACTAATTAAATACTGATTAAAACTTATTCTCTGGTTCCACAAAAAACAAACACTTGAAAAGCCAGAGAAGAAGTTTCTACATCTGTATTTAGTACCATCAGTAATTCATTGAGTGAAGATTGGAACCTTTGATGAGCACTGATAAGTACACTTGGAGAACCCAAATCACCACAACACATTTTTTTAAAGACCTGACGATCGTTTCACTAACAAAGTTGCATGATCAGAGTATGAAAAATGAAGGATCCTCTGAACACGCTAACTTTGTTAGTGAAACGATCGTCAGGTCTTTAAAAAGATGTGTTGGGGTGACTTGGGTTCTCCAAGTGTACTTAACAGACAATAATGCTACAATTTGACTGCAGTTTCTATCTGTATTTTATTAAAGTACCTTAAGCTCATAACTGCAGTAATTTTTGATATTGATAACTCTTTTAACAGAATGGCTTTATAATTGGATAAAGTCTACATGACCAATCACAAGAATACCTACCTCTGGAAAGTTTGCTAGTTTGGCAATGGTGGGTTTTCCCACACTTATAATATAGTATTTTTTCTTATAAACTCGCAGAAGTTTTTTCATTCGTTCTATGACCCTTAGATAATTTTTAACTGCAAGTGTTCCAATTATAATACCAACAGTCTGACAATCTTTAATTTTTTCCACAAGGAAACGTCTTCGCTTTAAAATTCTGGTATCATCCTCATACTTCAACAATTTTTGGCCATTCATTGAAGATACATAATACAAACACTTAACTGAAAGTGGACAAAAACCAAATATTAATTATTTATGAAAACTTATTTATTTAATAAAAAATAAGTCTATGTTATGGGGAAAACTTTCAACTACAACCGCTCCAAAAATAGGTGAATTTGCTCAATATACCCATTATACAGACGAGGGTGAATCCTTGTGCTCCACCTCTGGCCTATATAATGAAAGGCTAGAAACACTTTATGATAATTTTTTTAACTCTAACACACATTTCCCCATAACGCTTCAACATTTTTTAAGCTGCTAAAAAAAGTTTCCCTGACTTATTCAAACCATTAATTTACAGCCACTTCACCTTATTATTATTTGTTGAAAATCTCTTCGACTATTTATTGAGTCAGTAGTCACTTTGTGCCAGAACTGGCAAATAAGGTGGTTACTCTTAATAATTCAAATCCAATGCTGTTGATGCCAGATATTGCGATAACTGAATTGTGATTTGGTCCATTGTTTTGACGAAAGAGTATCCTTTTTCTCAACTTTCCGTGACGTTTTTCTTTTATGGATGCATGCAACTTCATTATTGAATTGGCATAGCACTAACAATTTATTGTGGAGCCTTTTTTCACACAATCAGCCAAAATAACACTTTAAGCATCGCAAAAAACACTGAGCATCACTTTTCTTGCAGATGACCAAACCCTAACCTTTTGAGGATGCGGAAAGCCACTGTGTATCCATTCCATACTTTAGTATTTGGTCTCAGAATCATAGTGATGAACCAAATATTTAATACCAGTTACAAAACGGCCAATAAAGTTATTCCCCTCTGTTCTGTACCTGTCTAATAACCGCTCAGAAATCAAAACATGATTCCTTTTTTTGGTTGTTTGTTAACATTAATGGGAGTCCTGTGGGTCCGGTGATGAAATAAAAGAATAGATAATTCCTGCTTGCCATAAGAGACGACTAACTGAAATCAAACACTGGCGGGGGTCAGGTGCAGACGCACCCGGAAGGACATTGAGATCTATGGGGATTAGTTTACACCCAGGGGTTGAGGCCTCCACTATGAGCTTCAAAACGAGCAAACTACTTCGCTTGGATGCTGCTCAGCAGCCAGACCCCATATGATACTGTCTAGAGTCAAACACTCACGGATAGAGTCCAGTCAAGCTCAGAGAGAGGTTACCCCTCTGGCAGCTTTAAAACAGGCTAGCGACATCGCTCAGATGGCAGTACACCTCAAAGGCTGTCAAAAAATAAAGCTCCTAAAGGACCCGAGCCAAACCACTCACCCTTAAGAATATCGACTCCTGCAGGAACTGGATTTGATGGGTGAAATAGGTATGGTCATTTTACATTGGGTTTTGGGATGATCACTTTTGTAGCGGACACCAATAAAACTAGCATACTTTGATAGTACCTCATACAACATGTAATAGCAGTAAAACCAGATTCCAAAAGTGTGCATCGGAGCCAAGATATACAGGGTGATTCATTAGGTGAGCGCCATTCATATCTCGGAAACTATGGCAACTAGAGCTTCAGGAAAAACTATTTGAAAGGTTTTTTCAAACACAATTCATGTGATAGTTTTTTATTTTCTTATTCTTGGCACCAGATGGCGCTTTTTCAGACGAAACTTTTCGAAGGCTATTAGCTCAAAATATTTATATTACAATGTTATCTTCTTTTTACTATATGTATTTGCATAGTTTAAGAAATGAAGAACACCCTCTTCATTTCTTAAAATATGCAAATACGATCTTTACTTTCTTAAAACACTTTTATCAGTAGTATTTGAAAATGGTATCAAAATTGAGTTCCGACGTTTTGTTTTTTGAGAATCATCATCAACTTTGATTTTTCAAATAGGAGCCATTTTGAACTTAAACATTAGTATGTTGGACTTGTTGAAACAATTTCACTGATGTATCGCATAATGGATCTAAAGTAAAAGAATACCAACTTACATGGTTTAACAGGAAACATACTGGGCTTCCTTATTTTAGACACAACATTCTATAAGTTACTATATAATCATATTTATTTTGGTGAGACAAGTTAAAAAAAATTGAATCTAAATGTCATTATGATGACTGATGTAGGTATCACATGGTTGGTTTAAATAACCAATTTACATCAACTTTTGATTAAATTCAACCCTTTTGTCAGCTTCAATATAAGAGGGTGGAAACTCAGACAAAAATATAGAACACGAGGATAACATTGCAATAGAAACATTTTGAGACAACAGCCTTCAAAAATTTTCATCCAAAAGCAGCGCAATCTGGTGGCAAGAGTAATAAAATAAAAAAACATTACCTAATTGTACTTGAAAAACCTTTCTAATGTTTTTTTCCCGAAGCTCGAGTTGCCATAGTTACCGATATATGAATGTCGCTCAAAGAATCACCCTGTACATCTCGGCTCCAATGCACTTTTGAAATCTGTTTTTACTGCTATTACATATGTTGTATGAGGTACTATCGGCTTGCTGGTTTTATTTGTGGCCGCCAAAAAAAGTGATCATTCCAAAACCCAATGTAAAATGACCATACCCCTTTCGAGATTTCCCTGCACAAATGTTTTTTGACGTCAGAATCGAGATGCTCGTGAAAAGTTAATTAACTTTCCCTATTTGAACAGCATTGTAGCTCCAATAATAACGGAGATGTCTATTGTCAATAGTTCCTGTGAACAAGCATATCCAGATCTAGATATCTCTGGAACTATGCAGAATCGGCTAGAACATATTAGCTTCATAAGATAGACAGAATGTGCAGTTCAACTAGCCAAGAAAATATCTACGGTTCACTAAGAAAATTTAACTTGATATGTCAATATCAGCAATTTGATGCACAATTGTTTTTTTGACATAAAAATCGAGATGCTTGTGAAAAGTTGATAAACTTTCCCCATTTGAACCACATTGTAGCTCCAATAATAACGGAGGTAGCTATTCTAAACGAGTCACATGAACACCCTGTATAATAGGGTCGTAACTCAGACAAAACATATGAAACAAGATGAGGGGTTTCAGGAAAAGTAAAAAGAAAATAACATTGTAGTATGAATATTTTGAGATAACAGCCTTCGAAAAGTTTTATCCGAAAAAGCGCCATCTGCTGGCAAGAATAAGAAAATAAAAAAATATTACATAAATTGTACTTGAAAAAACCTTTCGGATAGTTTTTTCCAAAGCTCTAGTTGCCAGTTACTGAGATATGAATGTCGCTTACCTAATGAATCACCCTGTATATCTCGGCTCCGATGCACTTGTGAAATCTTTTTTTGCCACTGTTACATATGTTGTATGAGGTACTATCAAAGCAAGAAGTAATGTTCCATAAATAGGCGACTTACAAGAAAACGAGAGTGGAAATAAGTAACCCGGTTAAAACAGACGCCTGTGGCAAGGACACTGTTCTCATAATCAATAAAGCGTAGAATGAGGAATAGTCAAGCAAATACTAGAGTAATACCTGGAATTAGTGACCACTCTAAAAGAAACAGCAGACAAGGACCAAATAGACTTTGTCGTAAGAAGGACTAAAATTTCCAATAGGAATAGGGAGAAAGAGAAGAAATAAACTTTTCATTTCTGACCTCACCAGGTAGAAGAAAATGAGCTGCAGAGTGTAGAAAAATGTTTAGGCAGGTATCAGACTTGCAGAGTTGCCTGGAAGTAAACCACAGCAACAGTATTGCAGTGGTGGCGCCGACAGAAATCTGGTCAGAAAAGTGTTCGAGTGCGAGTTCACATATGCACAACTGGATATCACTGTCATGATTCCAAATACCAAGAAAAAAGAACAAAGCAGTAGAACCAAAAGAGTTCCCAGAGAAGAACTCATAGTGAGTGCAGAAGGAGTCAGCTATGCAGACCTGGTAAAAAACATTAAAAGCAAAGTAGACATAAAAGAGATGGGAATAACCGTAAGACAACTAAGGCAAACAATGAGAGGGAAACTACGGGTCGTCATAGATGGAGACAAGACGAATGCGGAAGCACTATGTAGGAAAATGACAAACAAGATGGACAGTATCAAGGTGGGCTTAAGAAAATCCACAAGTACCTTGCACACAACTAACATTGATGAAGATACAACGAAAGAAGATATAGTAAAAGCCATCAGAGAAGCCGCAGAGAAGCCGCAGAAGTGAAAGAAGACGTTATACAGGTAACATCTTTAAGACAGGCGGGACGTGAAAGCCAAGTAGCTATGGTCACAGTCGACAAAAGTGTAGCCACCCTGTTGCTGAAACAAAGAAATATTAAGGTGGGCTGGGCATTTGCCAGATCAGAGAGAGAGACAGTGAACCTTAGAAGATGTTATAAATACCTAGAATCTGGTCACACGAAGGTAGAATGCAGAAATGGAGATAGGTCGGACGAATGCATGAACTGTGGGAAGAAAGACCACAAGGCGAGAAAGTGCAAAGACACGGCCTTCTGCCTAAAATGTAGACAAAATGGACTCTCACGAAGTGACTAACCTTGAAGGGATTATCTAGCTCGATTAATAAACAGCAATAATAAATGCAGCAACAATTATTGCAGCCACGTAATAAACTGCAATTACCAATTGCAACGGTGGAAATATTCGCATACGCTCCGGTGGAATAGTACGCGGAACTCGACACGTTAAGAAGCAGAGGTTGCTGTCGCTAGCGGAATACAGCCGGCAGGCGCTGAAGGTGAGGCCGGCGCAGAGAGCACAGGGCCGAGAATGGGAGTGAGGTCTGGAACTGCGACAGAATCGACAGTGCTAGTGTCGCCGTGAGCAAGCAAGTACGTCGATAGTGAAGAAGTGCAGTGGTAGAGTACGCGAATTGGAAGAGCAGGTTACCGGAAAAGCAGAGAGCGAGGCTGCCGGTTCACGATGCCACCGGAGAGTTTTGCTGTGTGAACACCGTCACCGAAGAGAATCCCAGGTACGTGACCGTCTAATATTATTTAGCGAGCCCGTGGTAGAATTGTTGAACGCTCTGTCACGGCGCTGGATGCCTTAGGGAAGTGTGGCGCGGTCCGCTGAGAGCCGCCGTCCGACATCATCACCAGGGTGGGACCGTTTTATCCTGCCTCCGTTGGCGGGCTGCTCTGGGGGTTAGGGGCTGCATTCCGAAGTCTCGGTCCTTCCGGGATCGCAGAGACATTTGTCCGCACGAAGGCGCTAGAGTCGTCCCCGTGGTAGTGAATGCATTATCTGGGACAGTCAAAAGCAACCCTTCGGGCGGTCGCCCCTGTGTTCCTCTGGGAGGGTCGTAACCAGGATATTCCTCGGCTGTGGTAGATTCGTATTGCAGCGACTGCGCTGGTCCGGATCGAAACAGCTAGGCAGCGCCTGGCGCTCCGGGCCGTCCGCGGCCCCGTTCAGAAGGGGTGTAAATCTGGGAGCAGGGGTGTGCGGCTTCCGCACCGAGCAGGGTCCCCCGAGCGTGTGAGTAAGAGCGTTTGGATGGTGGGCCGTAGATGATACCGGTTGGTGCCATACAAATTTGAACGCAGCTAGCTTAGCTTGATGTAGTGACAGACGCACCCTGTAATTTGCATGCCCGCGTGGGAACACCCGCTATTATTCACTATCCTGCCACCACCCTGTACCGCTTAAACGTTGCCGCTTTAACGTCCCCGTGCAATCCGCGCGTAACCTTAATTTAAAGCTAAGTAACCACCTCTGCCTCTGGCCACCCATGATTGCTAGGCTTCCTGGTAACAGGACTCCGTTATTTCCTTGTGTATATAATTAGTGAATAGAATTTTATTTTAATTTACTCGATATTTCATTCATTATCCCCCGAATATCCACCCAAGTAAAATTTAACTACAGCTCTTTAATAAAGACCAGAACCAGAAGTCCCGGGGGACTTTGTCTTAACTTAGGAGGACCCTGTCTCCACTAGAATCTACCCAGGGCTTCTGTGTACACTGACGGTGACTTGGGAAGGGGGGTGAGTATCCCGAGAGAGCGCGTCTACTCTATAGACGCTGGCGCCCGGACAGGATCCCGTTGTAAAGCCGTGTCCCGGAAGTCCGCCCGAAAATTCCCCATATTAGGGAAAACTAGTATTAACCCCCGGCCACCCCAAGTGGCCGTCGCAGGACATAGAATGGATATGACAAAATGTCCAGACTTCCGCAAGCTGGTAAGCGAGAGAACCCAGAGAGGGACAAAAACAAGACACAATAAAAATCCTACAAACCAACACTAATACATCCTGGCGTGGACATGATATGCTACAAGTACAAGCTAAGAAATGTAAAATCTATGTCATAGTAGTGAGCAAACCAAAAAAGACAATAATTCAAAGACCGGGCTGGATAACAGATACCAGAGAAGATGTTGCCCTATTCGTAAAAAATAGAAATCTAAAGGTAAAAAGCACGAAGAGCAGCGCAGGCTTTGTCATTTTATACCTGGAGCAGTTCATGCTCGTGGGATGGTACATATCTCCTAATATTGAAGTGGATTGCTTCGTGAGTCAACTAGAAGAGATAGCGAATGAAATAACCCCAAGCGTTGAGGAATACATGATACTTGGAGACCTGAAGTCCCCAGAATGGAGATCACCGGTGGCTGATTAAAGGGGCCTGATCCTACAAGATTGGATGGGCGAGCAAAATTTGGTGGTGCTAAATAGAGGCAATACTCTCACATTTAAAAGAGGTAACTCAGTCATTCATTGACATCACATGTTCCACCCCGAAATTGGCGAAAAAATTTCAAAACTGGAGACACTGAGTGACCATGCACATATAACATTTGATGTCCACGAGCGGAAACAAATGCTCAACACCGAGGGTACTAGGCAGAAAAGGCTGCTAGATATAGTCAGGCTCTGAAAGTTATAGGTAAGGTATTTTGTGCATATGGAACAGACAGACGGCCTGGGAGTCTTGAAGATCAAATTGAAAACAACGGTGGATCAGAGCTGGGTAGTTGCACAGGAGAACCAAGCAGAAGTGCCATACTGGTGGAGCACTGAAATAGGAAAAAAGAGACACGAATGTATGAGAGCTAGAAGAAAACTGACTTGATGCAGAGGGAGGGCGCCCTCCCAGCTAGCAGTTGTGGAAGCAAATGTGGACTCAAATTCCAAAGAAGCGGAAAGAGCTAAAACGGATGATAACAGATTCCAAGAAGAGCCATTGAGCAGCCCTGTGCGAGAAACTGAACTAAACATCTGGGGGGCGAGCCACCGGATTGTGATGAAACAGTTCGGACTACAGACCCCACCATATAACCTTACGAAGTCAACCTGAAGACGGATTATAGATGACCTCTTCCCCAGATGATCAGACTACTGGGAAACGAATGCGATAGCGGAGATAGAGGAGTTTACGGAAGAGGAATTAACGGCAACAACTAAAAAAATGAGATCCGGCAAGGCTCCCGGCCCAGGCGGGATACCAGCAGAGGCCATAAAAGAGCTGGCCGAAATAGCTCCACAGGTGCTGCTAAAAGTGATGAATGAACTACTCCGTGGGCAAGAGTTTCCCCTAGAGTGGAAAATAGCAAAGGCTGTGTTGCTTTGGAAAAACGGTAAGTCCTTAGAGCTAGCGACATCCTTCAGACCTGTATGCCTGCTGGATACGCTAGGAAAACTACTAGAACACTTGATCAAAGCCAGGTTGGAGAGAGAAATAGAAGTAGGAGAGGGATTTTGGTTTGGTTTCCGAAAGGGAAGATCCACAATACATGCTGCAAGATATGTCACAGAAGTCGCAAAAAACACAAGCGGGAAATGGTGTGCATTGATCACTCTCGATGTGAAAAATGCTTTCAGCACTGCCAGTTGGGGCAAATTCATAGAAGAACTGAAAAGAAGAAATATCGCTGAATACCTGATAAACATCATAAACAGTTACTTCTCATACAGAAAGATCAGCATTGCGAGGGGAGAGACGATGGCCCGCAAGGATCCATCCTGGGACCTATCCTCTGGAATATAATCTATGATGGAATCCTCAAGCCAAAAATAGTTAAAGGAGTTAATGTAGTTGGTTATGCTGATGACCTAGCAGTACTAGTAGAGGCATCAGAACAAAACACACTTAGGTTTCGAGTGAACGAAACGTTAAGAATAGTGGACAGTTTATCTAATCTATACCTTTCTAGATAAATGTGTGAAATTGGCTTGTGCTTTAAGTGTTCTATTTTGGTGGAAAGAGTTTAAGTAAATTCCTGTTTTTTTCACAACAAATGATATTTACAGTGATTGATATTTGGTACCGAAAATTGTCTTGAAAACTTGAGGACATTTATTAGAATCGATTAGATAAGTGGAACAATTACTGTTTTCATTATCTGTGCTGTTCTTTTTCCGTGCCAGATAAGTTGTGTTATCAATCTGCTTTCATTGACTGATATCAAGTTTGTTTATCATATCAGTGTCTACTCATGTTTATATTTTGGTCAACATACAAGTGTCCTGGAAGCTTGTATTGTCTTGCATGTCACACATAATATAGTTGTAAATAGAGTCTGTCAGGTGTAATTCAACATGTCGAGTAGCTTTGGCTGCTGCCCAAAGAAACCCTTGATTTACTATATGTGCATAAGCTGTCACGCTGTCTATCATAAAAGTTGTCTCTCTCGAAAAAAGGCGAATACAGTATTTATAGACATCAACAAAATAATTTGTTGTGTGGCTAAGGATGAAACAAGGGATATAACCGATGAGGTTAGCATTTTGGAAGGCACAATAGCAGAACCAAGTGAGGAAGCGAACAGCAGGGATAAGTATATTCAGAGGTTGAAAGAAGAAAAATTCATAATCATGGTAGAGGCAGAAAAAAATGAAGAAGAACTCAACTCAGCTATTCAGAGGTATCAAAAAAGAGTTGGTGAATTAAATGAAAAAATAGCGGATTTGGAAGAATTACTGCATTTGAAAAATAAAACATTGTCAGAGGCGGGAGTGCAGACAGAGTATAATCAAAGGGAATACATGACGAGGAAAGTGCAAACTGAAGAAGTGCATGTGAATGACTGTGCAATACAGATAGACAGCGAAGAGTTGAGCGAGAGTAATGTGAGGGTTGCAGGAATGGACGGGATAAGCCTGGCTGTTGAGCTGATGAATGTGTCAAGTGTTATGGAGAGGGTTGCTTGTGAAGTGGAAGATCCAAATATCAACAATACTACGACTATTGAAAACCAGATGGCAAGATCCAGATTGGGGGAAAAAGGCGGGGAGAAGGAAGACAATAAGATAGAGAGTAAACCAAGGTTTCTACTGATAGCAAATGAAGTTGGTAGGGGCCTGGCGCAATATAAGCTGGGGGTGATGAAAGACTTTCAGGTTGGGGTGTTTGTTAAGTTAAATGCTAAATGCACAGAACTGCTGAAGACTGCTGAGTGTCAGGGTGCAAATTTCTGTGGCAGAGATGTGATAATGGTTGTAATGAATAACGGGTTGAAACTAAATTATGTATCGAAAATGACCACTAGGATGAGCTATACAAACCTAATATTTACGACAGTTCCTTATGTGTGTAATAAATATGAACTGGGTAAAAACAACTATATTTTTAAGTATAATTGCTTGTTGAGTAAACACATTGCTCGTATGCATAGTTTGTATAGGGTTAGTCTATTTGGTATAAACCTACACCTGATGCAAGAGAGCTATGCTTGGTTTGGGTACTCGCTCAGAGTCAGTGAAACATGTTTTATGCTGCAAGATTGGACACTTTGTAAAGTATACGTGTGTGGGACATTTTCCTGTATTAAGGGAGATAAAAAATCTCGTAATGACGGTCCTTTTTTAAGCTAAACAATTTAGAACAGTTAAATGTAGTGGAAGACAGTGTCAATGCAGCTAATTTCACCATTTTGGTTCAAAATATACAAAGTTTAAGAAATAAGATCTCAGATCTAGAGGAATTTGTAATTAGTTTGGGCCAAAATGATTTGCTTGACGGCACATCATCTGAGGCCACAAGAGTTAGTGGGCTTGGACGGTTATTAGCTTGCTAGCTGTTATTGTAGATCGAGAGGAAAACGGGGCAGCTGCATATACGTTGAAAATAGTGTGATATCCGAGGAAATTGAAGAGGTTAAAGAAAAAAGTGTAGAAATGCACACAGAACTGTCAGCCATCAAAATCCGGAGACCAAAAATGATAGTGATTTCTGTCTACAGACCACCAGCAGGAGACTTTGAACTATTCATGTCGGTTCTGGAACATGTATTTAGTATGCTTGAGCCTGCTTTGTCAAATTATAAGTTATTTGTATGTGGAGACTTCAATATCGATTTTAAATCAAGTAACAAGCGACTAACACAGCTTGAAGATGTACTATCTTCATACAATATGACATCAATTATAAAAGATTACAGAAGAGTTAGCGATGATTCAGCCACTACAATTGACAATGTTATCACCAATGATAGCACATGTAGAGGTGACGTTGTTGTATCGGCTCTGTCAGATCATTATGCATCCTGGCCACCATAGAGGGAGCCAATGTCAAAAAAGAAGCATCCTTCAGATGTGTGCGTAAATATAATGAGGTGACCAAATCTCTGATTAGGGATGAATTGTCAAGCATGGATTGGAACATGGAGAACCTGAATGGATCCAATATAAAATATAAGTTTGTATCTGACAAAATCCTCGGCACATATAATAAGCACTGTGTTCATGAAAAACTGTGGCTGAACGATGATATCAGACAAATGTGCCAAACAAAAAGATTTTTATACACCGAGCTTCAGAAAAAAAAAGTTAGTAATGAATGCTATAAGGGATATTGTAGGTTAGTTAAGCATGCAATACATAAGTCGAAAAAAAAAGGTCAAAAATTCTTCAGGAGGCTCAAAATAAAGTTGTTGCAATTTGACAGATTGTGAATACATCGACCGGCAGAAGGACAAAGCATAAACTTGGGATGAGCCTCGACAGTATATATCCTGATTCTTCGAGTGTAGAGGAGAAACTAAATAGTCTGAATAACTTTTTTATTAATATCTGCGACAATATGATTAATCCAGTTAAGGGGCCGAAAATTCAGACTGAGAATCTGATGAATATAGATTCGATCATGACGCTGACTCCAACTTGTCACTTGGAAGTATTTTAAATAATTAGGAGCCTCAAGAATACCATGTCAGTGGGAATTAATGAGCTGCCTATTAAGATATTGAAGGATAATGCTGACATTATATTTACACCTCTTGCAGAAGCCATCAATTAATGTATGATGACTGGAGCCTTCCAAGATGATCTAAAGATCTCGGCTGGTGTGCCAATCTACAAAAATGGTGATACCTTTGACTCCTCAAATTACAGGCTTGTTACGATAACCCCAGTTATATCAAAGGTATACGAGAGAGTTATTGTCACCAGAATTGTGGAACCTCTTGAAAGATACAATATAATTAGTGATTTGCAGAATGCTTACATAAGAGAAAGAAGCACAACAAGAGCAATTTACCAATTCACTTCAGAGGTTCTTCAGGCTATGACTCTTGGAGAGGAGGTTGTTGGTGTTTTCGCGGATCTGTCCAAGGCTTTTGACAGCATAGACTGTCAGATACTTTATGAAAAGTTGGAGATGACTGGTGTAAGCGGAATGGTGCTGGAGTTGATGAAATCATATGACTCACAGAAAACAGTGTATCCGTAGTAAACACACAACTACAGGTAAAAACATATATTCTTCAGTAGAGACAGTTAAGAGAGGGGTACCACAGGGGTCAGTGCTGGGCCCACTGCTGTTTATAATTTACATTAATGACTTGCCTACACTTCTCAACCACAAAACAATCTTATATGCAGATGACACTTCGATCATCCTACGCATGCGACAGATATATGAACTAGAATATCAGATGATTTCTGTCATGAGATACCTTGACGCTTGGTTTAGTGCAAATCAAATGAAGATGAATGCTGAAAAAACACAGCTAATTAAATTTTTTGCTGTTGGAGGAGAAGCAATGACGATAAATTGTAACACTCAGTTGCAGACTTCACAAAGCTGCAAGTTTCTTGGCCTGATTATAGACAATAATGTGAACTGGAGGAAACACATAGAGTATATTGCTCCCAAGATCTCTAGTTCTTCATATGCCTTAAGAGTGCTGCAGAGAAGTGTGGATGAGGGCACATGCCATATGGTCTATTATGCGTATGTGTATGCAATACTTAAGTATGGCATAGTGTTCTGGGCAAACTCTGTGGATGTGGACCGATAATTCATACCGTAGAAGTCTTGTGTCAGGTCCATGTATGGGCTGAAACCTCGAGAATCCCGCAGGCGGTATTTCTTAGAGAAAAAGATACTGACCCTTCATTGTGTATACATATTGGAATGCGTCCTGTTTGTCAAGCAAAACATGTCGTTTTTCTCAAAATACCTGCCTGAGCATGAGCATCATACAAGGTTCAGATTGAATCAGAAACTCCTACTTCCAAAAACACCATTAATAAAAGTGCAGAGAAATGCAGAATATCAGATGATAAAAATATTCAATCACCTACCTCTCTGTTGGAAAAATATGGACGTAAAAACATTGAAAAAAGAACTAAAGGATATTCTACTGAGAAAGTGTTACTATTCCTGTAATGAATTCTTGAGAGACGGAGACATATGGCCACCACTCTAAGATCAAGATTAATAGCTGTCACTGTGGCATGGCAACGTTCACCATTGCATGCTTTCTCTAAATGGCTTAATACAATATTTGTGGGGTGTATATGCGGGTGTGTGGTTGCTTTGTTAAGTCTGTAAGTTTTATATTGTAGAATTGATACTGCTGCATTGACGGTATTTTATTTTATGTTTAGATGTGTATACATTTGTTATCATTTATTATATTATTATATATGTGTGTATATATGTTTATATATATATATATATATATATATATATATATATATATATATATATATATATGTTTATATTTATATTTACAAATGACGTGTTCTACACCCAAGAGGGTATTTATGGAACGAATAAAGTATTATTATTATTATTATTATGGATGACGGTCAAAGAACTCTAGCTCGCCGCTGCAAAGACAGAGGCGGTCATCATAAAGGGCACAAATAACAGCGGCGATTTTTCGTTGCGCTTAAAGGACACCATGATAAAACCAGCGAAGACCCTGGTTATCTAGGAATAACAATCAGTGAGTCTTTTAATTTTGGCCAGCATGTACGAATGGCAAAAGTAAAGGCTGAAAGAAAAACAGCAACACTAGGTAGGATAATGCCCAACGTGGGAGGCCCAATATCAGCAAAACGGCTACTGCTCAGAGGAGTAGTGCACTCAATTCTACTGTACGGAGCGCCGGTATGGCATCAAACAATAGAGGTACAAAAATATAAAATGATGATGGAGAGCATGCAGCGCCGAGTGTTACTAAGGGTAGCGTGCGACTTTCGTACCAGCTCTACGCAGGCAATTCAGGTGTTGACGGGCGTCGTGCCGATGGACCTGTTAGGCGAAGAAAGGTGTTTCCTACATGAGGCAAGGGAAGTGAGACTAGAAGAAGCTAAGCTAGCTGCCAGAATCAGAATGATGAAAAAATGGCAGCCAAGATGGTCTCAATACACCACGAAGGGACAATGGACAAAAAGATTCAAAATCTGACAGACTGGATCAAATGCGACCACAAAGAAATTAATTTCTGGCTCACTCAAATACTTACAGGCCACGGATACTTCAGATCCTATGCCAAACACATGGGAAAGTTAGACAAGAACAAGAGTAGATGTATCTAGTGTGGGGAAGAGGACATGGTAGAACACTGCATTTTTGTTTGCCCAAAGTTCGATGAGATGAGAAGTACCACCCTCAACTCTGTAGGGTACCAATAATGTTGAAAGACAACAGCTCATGGAATTTGCACGACAAGCTATGACCATAAAAGAGAGACACAAGAACTGGCGAAGCGAAGAAAACAACAAACCCGATTGCCTGAACCCCTAATCGCTTAAAGCGGACGGGGGAAGTAGGGGAAAAATGGAAGGAGAAGGAAAGACAGCTCTACGCTCGTGAAGATATGTTGCAAAGATAGTACCAGAGTGTAATAGAGTGATTCAGCGGAACCACTAGCTTGGTCAGCAGATGCGCCAACTACGCCCCACAAATTAAAAAAAATATCACAGCATGCTAGTTTTATTCATGGCCGCTAAAAAAAGTGATCATCCCAAAATGACCATACCCCTTTAAGCAATTAGACATGAGCAACAATATAGCTAAGACTAGTATAGTCTACTCACGTTGAATCTGAATGTAATCTAACATTGATGTAACCCATCTTGCAGACAATTTTTGTATAAGGAATGTTGTATATTGTATTGTAAGGCAATCCTGTTCCTTATGCTATCTGCCTGATTCTAATGTATCGATCATGCAGCACAAGATCATTGACTTTATCAACATTTTATTGAGTAGTTACGTTATGGAAGAGCAGCATGTTCATCTTCGCAAGCACTCCTACCACATCTAAAACACTGACGCTTGACTACATCGTTAAATAGGGCAGGTTCCCAAAATGTTTACACCAGATCTCTGTAAATTTGAGTTGGACTTATAGATTTTTTTTTGTAGGTACTTAATCACCGCCTTTTGATTAACTCTTATCCATTTTCAACTGTTAACACAGTTGCTTTAGTTAAGCTCCTAGAAACTGATTACTATCTGACTAAAAAATTTCATATTTTGAAACCGTGTCAATACAGATCTGGTACTAAAATGTCAGAATAGAATAACTATAGAGTATCTATAAAGTACATAAATAAATACATACATACATATTGCAAAAGGAATTTCCGAACAGTGTTATCACCCGCAATGGCAACCAGAACTGGTCATTGAGATCATGTATCTCAGGCCATGTGACAGTATAAGTTTAAGTGAAAAAGTTACCACCTTATTTAGGAATTAAATGTTGTAATCTTGTTGGACCACCCATTACACAAACAAGTAAATATTAAGTTAATAATATACATCCACTGTGGCTATTGTCTTTAGCTATTAGTAAAAAACTATTCTAGTTCTAGTAATAAGCATCATAAGCCAAACAGAACTGACTCCAGCTAAATTGTCAAAAATCACACTGTGTGCCCAGGTAACCTGACATAAAAAGAAGAAGAATAAACATTTCAAGTTCATGGATAAATACTCCAAATGCATACCAAGAGTATTTATTTTTAGGTAGGTGGTAGTGGAATTTTCCTTTACGTGATAGTAAAGGATTTTATCACGCCCGAGGAGGTACCACCCCTTACATCAAGGGGCCGGTGAAGTCCCAACGGACGTTTCCGGTTCTGGTGTATGAGTCGGTTTTCCTTATAAGCTAAAATGATGATGGCTCCTCCTTGAACAAAAGATTCCGGAGGTAAAATACCCCTCCATTCGGATCTCCGGGAGAGGGGTGTACAGGGGACGTTAGCATCGAGATTTACAATATCCCTCTCGAATATATGTGGCCTGAATTCTAACCTGAAATCCATCCACCATTTCCTCCAGGCTAATAGGCCCCAACTCCTCTTCCTCACCGAAACTCAAATCAGTGCCAAAACAGCCACTAATCACCTTAATTTCCCGGGGTATGAGCTCCTTACTTCTTTTAGATTGCATGGAGGCGTGTGCGTGTACGTCCGTAGCAATCTATCCTGCACCAGACTCCCCAATTTAGAAGCTGGAAGAAAAGACATACTATGGATAAAACTCTCTCCCAGGGCTGCAACTAAATTCATCTGTTGCATTTACCGGTCACCTTCTGACAACAACTTTGTCCAGCTCTTTGACTACCTTTCTGAAAAAACCGACCATCTGATTTCTGAATATCCTTCCTCCGAGGTCACTATTCTTGGTGACTTCAATGTCCATAATAAGGAATGGCTAGGATCTTCAAAAACCCATCCACAAGGAAGAGCAGCGGAGGCCTTTGCAGTCAGCAATTCTTTAGCCAATATGGTACAGCAACCTACTTACTTTCTTCGCATCCCAACACACAGCTCAAATCCCTTGGATCTCCTTCTTACTACAAATCCTAACTGCTATAAGATATCAGTCACCGCCCCCCTGGGTCGCTCAGACCACGGCATGGTCACTGCTTCCTGCGCAATGCAACCCGAGGTCACACAGTCATCACACCCACGTATCGTTTGGCACTACAACTCCGTGAACTGGGACGAAATGCGAGATTACTTTTCCTCATTTCCATGGGCGTCTGTCTGCTTCTCTCATCCTGACCCCTCTGATATCTCACAAAATTATCCAACCTGGCATAGAATTATTTATTCCACGTACACAGAAAACCTCTGCAGCCACTCAAAAGCCCTGGTTCTCTAAATCATGTGACAAGGCCAGACTTGAAAAGGTCAAAGCTCACAAAAAGCTTCTACACAATCCCAGTCAAGAAAACTGTCAAGCATTTAACGACGCAAAAAACCGCTATGTTCGCATTCTTTCTGAGGCAAAAAACTCGTTTAATAACCACATCAAAAACAAAGTCCTCTTAAGCTTCAGTGGCAACAAAACCTTCTGGACTCTTGCTAAATCTATTGAGAATAATTTCTGCCAGAGCACGTTCCCACCTCTTGTCTCAGGGGATGAAATTGTTTCTACCGCCCTGGGCAAGGCTGAACTTTTTGCCTCGTTGTTCGCCGGCAATTCTACTCTCAACCCACCTCCAAATGTTCAACCACCAACAGTCCCCAATGTCGCGCATAAAATGACGGATATCATTTTCAAAACTAAAAAGGTACGAAAGATGCTCTCTTCTCTTAATACCAGGAAAGCCTCTGGCCTTGACGAGGTCCCAGCAATTGTTCTCAAAAAATGCGCACCAGAACTTGCCCATATCCTGACTCGTCTGTTTCAGACATCGTACAATAGAGGCATATTCCCTAGTAACTGGAAAACTGCTCGAGTACAACCCGTCCCCAAGAAAGGATCCAAAGTGCTTCCTAGCAACTACAGGCCTATTTCTTTCCTTTCAGTCAATCTCTAACACCGATTTACTAAAATTTCTTGAAAAACACAGTCTAATCCACGACAGACAGTATGGATTCCGTCAGCGCAGATCAACTGCCGACCTCCTTTCCTTTGTCACCCATTCTTGGAACAAGTCTATGGAACCACATGGCGAATCCCAGATTGTCGCTCTAGACATATCCAAAGCATTCGACCAGGTCTGGCATGCAGCGCTGCTTAATAAACTACCGGCCTATGGCCTACCACCAAAGCCCAATTAGATGAGGATCGCAGATTCATGGAGGGTTCTATCTCCGTGGATCTCCAAAAAATATTGGACTGGGGAAGTAGAAATCTTGTACAATTCAACCCCACCAAATCACAGTCTTGCTTTCTTTCTCATAAGACATACACCAGCCCTAGACCCATCACAATAAACAACCAAGTTATTCAAAGTAATGAGTCCTTTTCACTTGTTGGCATCTCTGTGGATCGAAATCTCAATTGGCACCAACATGTCACATCAATTGTAGAAGCGGCTGCTAAGAAATTAGGTTTCCTCTTCCGGGCACGCAAATACTTTTTACCAGCTAATCTCTATACTTTATATACTTCACAAATAAGACCAAACCTCGAATACTGCTCCCACATCTGGGATGCTGCTGCCGCTTCTACACTCGCTATCCTGGACTCCATTCAGAAGAGAGCCATACGTCTCATCGGTGGCCCTACCCTCACCCAAAGGCTGCCATCCCTTGCCCACCAACGTGCCGTTGGTGACCTATCTCTCTTTTATAGAGGCAACGGGCACTGCTCAGAGGAGCTTTCTTCCATAGTTCCTCCACCTGCTGCCCCCAACAGATCTACCAGGGGAACAGAGCGAATGCACCCTTTTACTGTCCAGGTCACCAGACATAGAACATCTTGTTATGCACACTCTTTTGTCCCGAGGACTTCCAAGTTGTGGAATTCCTTGCCGGCACATGTTTTTCCTTCTCCCCCGAACCTCCAAACCTTCAAGTCCAGAATTAACAAGTTGCCTCTTTCCTCCTTGTCGACACCCACGGTACGATAGTATTTAGGCTGTAAGCCCTCGTGGTGTTGTTGAAATAAAAAATAAAAAAAAGGCATTCCAAAAAGGGTGGGCATCTCATAGTAGAAGCATAATGTACAACTCACCTTGGAAAATTAACTTTATATTTGGAAGTTTCCTTTTGTCTCCAATAAAAAATACAATCGAATCATTTAATTCCAAAGATTTTTCATCAATCAATGCTATCCTTATATTCAGATTACTTAACTGTGCTGTAATTTCATCTGAAAATACAAAAGTTTGTAATTTTTTGTGTTGAACTAACAAAACAAGTTCCATATAAATAAAGATGTCTGTTTCCTAATAAAGTTTAGAAAATAACTCAAGAAGTTTATAAATAAGGTATATACTTGTATTGTAGAACTAACAAAAACTGATCGCTAAACAAACAGAAATTATTAATTAACTGAATCATAAAATACATACTATGTAAGTAATAATAACTGGTATCCAACAACAGGAAAACATTATCTTCATCTTTTGTTTCTTCAACAGCATGGTGTAAAATATCATGAAGCACATTCAGATCTAAACAAAGTTTTTCATATACATTTAAAAATGGTATAGTTCCAGTTGACTGAGAAAAACAAATGGGACCAAAATGAATTATAGCATCTGCATCTGCATGTGCTGCTGTTACATAATCTACGCAGCAACTGAAACAACACAAAAAGAATATGTTACATTTATAAATATATTTTAATCATTCATGTTGTTAACAGAGCATTCATTTATATAACCGTTACAATAATGTATGGGTAATGCGACCCTCCTACAATCAGAAATACTCTATAGTCCGAACGCCAAATGTGTAAAATGGTATCCATCATTTGAACCTCTGTATGTCATAATCCGTAATTCGACCTGCCACTTATTTAACTCCACACATATGTGTGCGTCTACCGAGAGCATGCTGAAAATTTTATTGGAGTTACAAATATCTGCTTACAACCTGTATTTCATGGCTTCTACATGGATCCCGACTTTTGAATTTTGAAAAAATTTCTTCAAATGAGCGCTAATTAGGCCCCCCAGAACACATATCCGGCGTCAGTTTAAATTTTTATATGTTTATATATATATATATATATATATACATATATATATATATATATATATATATATATATATATATATATATATATATATATATATATATATATATATATATATATATATATATATATATATATCACACCGATAACTCAAAAAATAATGGGCCGATTTTGATTAAATTTGGTGAAAAAATTCCTTTTGCAAATGGATTGGATAAGTTCGTTAGCCAGGAAAATCGCTCCAGGTTTTCCCGGAAAATTTTGTGTTTTCTTTGGAAAAAAAATTATATCTCCGGAATTAACAAAGTAAGGGCAACCAAATTTCATGCGCGGGTTTATATCATTAGAGGCAAGTTACCTACTAAAATTTAGCTCCGTAGGTTAAATGAAAAAAAAGTTACAGGCATTCAAAGAAAAATAAATTTGGGTTCTCCTCAAAACGTCAAAATCGCGATTTTAAACGTCCAAATTGGTGAGTACCTTCCTTTTGCAAGTGGCTTGGATACGTTCGTTATCCAGGAAAATCCGACGAGGTTTTCCCGGAAAATTTTGTGTTTTCTTTCGAAAAAAATTTATATCTCCAAAATTAACAAAGTAAGGGCAACCAAATTTTATTTTATATCATTATAGGCAAGTTACCTACCAAAATTTAGCTCTGTAGGTCAAAAGACAAAAAAGTTATAGGCATTTAAACAAAAATAAATTGGGTTTTTTCACAAAACGTCAAAGTTGCGATTTAAACGTCAAAATTGGCAACATTTAGGAAAAGAACTTGAATCTAATACGGGCTATGGAAATAAAATGTCTCAAGAAGAATGTTTTACAAACCCTGAAGTCTTAGTTTTAACCGTCATTGTCCTTCATTTTAATAAAATGTTTCCAGAAAATTCATTTCAAATAGACCCTTTCTCTGACGCTTGGCAGTAGTCTTAGCTATAGAGTTTATCGTTAATAGTATATAATTTTTGTAGAATTTTCGTAAAAAAAATCAATAAAGCTCAATATATCTGTTATTATACCAGATATGAAAAAAAATTGTATATATTAATTATAGGGTGTCTTAAACTACATCTTAAAAAATTATTTCTACAATCACAGGCTGGCCCATAAGTCGTTGGTGATACAAATTTTCTTTTTTTTTTAATAACGTCAAAATCGCGATTTTAAACGCCAAAATTGGTGAGTACCTTCCTTTTGCAAGTGGCTTGGATATGTTCGTTACCCAGGAAAATCCGACGAGGTTTTCCCGGAAAATTTTGTGTTTTCTTTCGAAAAAAATTTATATCTCCAAAATTAACAAAGTAAGGGCAACCAAATTTTATACGCGGGTTTATATCATTATAGGCAAGTTACCTACCAAAATTTAGCTCTGTAGGTCAAAAGACAAAAAAGTTATATGCATTTAAACAAAAATAAATTGGGGGT
This sequence comes from Tillus elongatus, assembly GCA_964006375.1. Taxonomy (NCBI): domain Eukaryota; kingdom Metazoa; phylum Arthropoda; class Insecta; order Coleoptera; family Cleridae; genus Tillus; species Tillus elongatus. The sequence goes on from OZ023270.1 coordinate 39,086,618, forward strand.
TTTCACAAAACGTCAAAGTTGCGATTTAAACGTCAAAATTGGCAACATTTAGGAAAAGAACTTGAATCTAATACGGGCTATGGAAATAAAATGTCTCAAGAAGAATGTTTTACAAACCCTGAAGTCTTAGTTTCAACCGTCATTGTCCTTCATTTTAATAAAATGTTTCCAGAAAATTCATTTCAAATAGACCCTTTCTCTGATGCTTGGCAGTAGCCTTAGCTATAGAGTTTATTGTTAATGGTATATAATTTTTGTAGAATTTTCGTTAAAAAAAATCAATAAAGCTCAATATATCTGTTATTATACCAGATATGAAAAAAATTGTATATATTAATTATAGGGTGTCTTAAACTACATCTTAAAAAATTATTTCTACAATCACAGGGTGGCCCATAAGTCGTTGGTGATACAAATTTTCTTTTTTTTTAATCAAACATGCCTTATGTTATTGCATTTTCCATCGAAATATAATGCATGTTTGTAAGAACAAAAATTCTGGACGCAGTAAGTGCGTTATGGTAGCGAATTTTGATCAGATGCTTAATATTTGAATAGCTCAATTTGCTATTAACCTATAAGGTTGACCAAAAAACGAGTTTTTTCGGGAACACTTTAAGTTTACTTTCGGAATTTTTTTTACATTTTCAAACAATAAAGTTATTTTGATGAAACATGGCACATTGTTTTTACTATATAGATTATACTGGTAACCAAATTTGATGCCTGCTTTCTTAAAAAAACACACATTATTGCTATTAAAAAATAGTTTTATGAAAATTCACTACCATAACGCACTTGCTGCGTCCCGAGATTTTTTTACTTTATCATATCTGCCTTATCAGTGATTCTTTTTCCAATGCAAAAAGTATAATTATCTCTGGAGATATTAATTCTTATCATCTTATAAATTACACTAGTGTCATTAACATGCAAATGTCCTGAAATAAATTCACTCGTGGATAATGTCCGAGTGTAGTGGGTGCGGAAAGTCTGAGGCAGCCGATGAGGTTGCTGGTTGCAATTCCTTTAGCAGTGTCGTCTGTCAGAGCTGTTCCAAAATGTGCTCTATTGAAAACCAGTGACATTGAAGAAAATACTTATTATACAGGTATCTGGATAAGGGTACGGAGTGGCTGTATCTTGACAATGTTGAGGCCTAGAGGTCTGGGAGGTGGGATGGGGAAGCTAATGCAATTTCCAATACTGACATTTTAATATTTCCTGAACGATTCAGGTGATTCGAATATTTTTTGTTGGACAATTTAGTTTTAAACAAATAAACTATAGGGTGTTCCCTGCAGTGATTACACATTTTTGTGATTTTTTGAAAAAAATTAAATAGAATGGTACTATTTATTTGACAGGCCGTTAGGTGGCTTAAAATTACTTAAAATTTGGTGAAAACTCCATCCGTTCTCGATTTTACGAGAAAATGTTGAAAATTTGAATACTGCAATCAGATCAAGTTACCTTTGTAGGAAGAACAAATCACATAGCCACAGTAACTGACGTAATTAAAAAGATCACGTATTTGACAATTTGAAAAAAATTAAATAGAATGGTACTATTTATTTGACAGGCCGTTAGGTGGCTTAAAATTACTTAAAATTTGGTGAAAGCTCCATCCGTTCTCGATTTTACGAGAAAATGTTGAAAATTTGAATACTGCAATCAGATCAAGTTACCTTTGTAGGAAGAACAAATCACATAGCCACAGTAACTGACGTAATTAAAAAGATCACGTATTTGACAATTCTCAAAAGTTCGTTCTCTAAAGTTTTTGTGGCTTGAATGTACTTTTCAACCAATTTTTTGGAAAAAATATCTCATTTACTAACGCGGAAGCGTTTGATATGTTGCGCGATTATTTCCAATGTTTCGAGAATGCTTGAATTGCGTCGCGACAATATGTAATGCAATTTTCACACAGAATGCATTTTTCTCGAGAAGTGTTATCAAGATTGGCTAGACGATTACGGGAAACTGGCAACGTGCAGTCCATGCAAGCACCTGTAAGAGTCCATACAACACGCACCAAGGAAAATATTATCAACGTTTTGGCTTACGTGCAATATGAATACGATTCCACCTTCAGAAAAATTTTCAACGACTTGTGAGTTCCAAAAACAATTGTCCGTGTGATTCTTTAAAAGAATAATATGCGTCCCTACCACATTGTTTTACATCAGGCATTAAATCATAATGATTGCTCCGTGCCCCTATCCGGATATGTATCTGTAAACCATTCTCTGTTAATTCAGAAATTATATGCATATGGCATTAGAGATCCGCTGCTGGATTGGTTCCTTTCGTATCTTGAAGGCAGAGCCATGCAAGTTAAAGCTAGTGGGTGTTACTCTGATCTTATATAATAATAATTCATTTATTGCTCAATTGATATAAAATAATGAACAATCTGATCTAATATATGTTACTTCTGCGGTTCTACAAAGTTCACACCTTGGGCCACTTCTATTCAACATTTTCATCAAAGATATTGGAATGTCTTTCAAGTCACCTTACTTAATGTTTGCAGATGATTTATTTTTTTTACTTCTGGCTATACGGCTGCTAAAATGACGGCATTTGCCAATAATTTAAAGTGCTTGTCTTCATGGTGCCATACCACTGAAATCCATTTGAGTATAAATAAGTGTTTTATGAAGAAGTTTTGCCACAGAGCTACCTATCAGTTTACCACTGAAGATTCTCATTTGCCGTTGAGCTATCTATCAGTTTACTACTAGCTTCTGTTTATCTTATAGATGGTGCCTTCTTAAGGTGGGTTGAGACTGTTCTTGATCTGGGTGCCACATTGGATTTACAGCCTAGGATGTCACTTCACGTTGATACTGTTACTGCCAGGGCTGCAAGAATGTTGGGTTTAATAACTAGAACCACTAATCTTTTTAGCAGTGTCTGTACATTGACCACCCTCTACTTATCGATTGTACAGCCTTTATTTGATTACTGTTCAGTGATTTGGTCACCTCACTACGCTATGCATATTTATAGTATTGAAAATGTTCAGCAAAGATTTGTCAAAACTTCGTGTTATAGAAATTCCATGTGCTTTTAGAGTTATAGTTAGTTTATTGCTTTCTTATTTTGGTCTACATTCCCTCCTTACTAAGCGTATTTTGTCCGACCTATGTTTTGTTGACAAATTTCTCAATGAATTTATAGATAGCTGATATATCCTATCTAAATTCAAAATAGGAGTTTGTTCACATACTGTTTGTAATCCTGGCATGCTGGGTACTGAATTTCATTTGAAATAACTATGCCAAAGACAGCCTTTCAGCAGAGTAGAAACAGCTTTTGTTTGGAGTTTGATATGTCTGGCATGTCATACAGAAAGTTTAAACAAAGTGCGCATAGAGCTTTAAATCTGTAAAGCATTGTATGTTTTTGTTTGTAGTTTACTTTTCTATATTATCTAAAATGCCAAGTGCATTGATAAATATTATTATTATATCACTGCCAAAGCTGTACCGTGGATTCAACTCAGTCTTCTTCAACTACGACTGATGCTAAGAGTATTTTGACATCCCTGGTTGAAGCAGAATACAGCATATTGGGATGTCTCTTCATTGTCTCATGTGTTTGCTGCCCAGATTCATGACTAAATGAGTGTTATTTATGAAGAAATTGCCATACTTTATCAGAGTAATATTGAATTGATGAGTTTGTTTTATTGTCTAAGATTGGTGCAATGTTCTGTTCCAGCAACTAATGGCAATATTGTCATCCCATCAAATTAAAAATTCACTCCTGAAAGCGACTTTCAAAGTGACAGATAATCATCTGATGTAAATATTAGCCAATCTGTTTCTAGTCAGCTATCATCTGATAGTAATCACACAAGTAGCTAACGTGTTGGCGAAGGTCATGCGTCCCTGCAAAAAAGTTTTCTTAATATCTACTTCTTCATAGCAAAGGCAATCTGGGAGATCAACTCATCATGTTACAACGCAAAGATCTGCAGTGGGAACTGGTGGTTCCTGGAAGTTAGAGAGTTCTTCACAGGCCTATAACTGGTACTCTTACCCAGTAAGAACAGGGTCTTACGACAAAATTGCTGTTGGTGTCTCACCCTCCATTCTTATGTTTTATAATATCCTGACATGAGATTAGATGTATCCGAACAATACCGTATGGATTACATATGCTGTTGGTGCCTTTGCTGAAACAATTCCAGCTGAGAAGCAAACAGTCAGGTCTAGTGCCTATACCTGCTTTTGAATAGAAATAAACGCTGATGTTATAGACGAACTTTTACGTCCAACATTTTGGCAAGTAAATGTACTGATTAAGAGATTTTTGTTTCCCAAGATCTACAACATTGACATGATTCTGGTTATTGTGACATTCATTCGTTCTCCTAGATAAGTAAGGCCTGGCAATGGCACCAGATGCTATCAAAATGTTAGAAAACTTAATACTAAGATTGATGATGTGTTTACTGCTTAAAATGGTTTATAATGAAAATATGATAGATAACACAACATCATAAAACACTTCGTATTGTTTCATATTTGAACAGCTAAATATTTCCGAAATTTAGTATGGACCTTCTACCCACCATTTTATAGATCAATAACTTATGCATGCCTTTTTCTTCTGTGTAATCCAACAGTTTTTGCAACGAATGTCTTGTTAAAAAAGTTACTTGTAAATTAAAGGCACAAGACAACTACTAGAATAAAAATACAGATGAAAAAGTATTGGTTAACCAATTCTTATAATTTCAGAATTAACTGTGCAGCATAACACTGTAGTTCCCTAAACTGAATGTTCAATTACAGTTCTCAATTCCATATACCATGTCTAGCAAGTTAAAAATTGCTACCTGAATTAAAATTTATAAATCAGTATGTATAAGTACACTTGGAGAACCCACATCACCACAACGCAGTTTTAAAGACCTGACCTGACCTGGTGATTTTTCTCCAAGTGTACTCATCAGTGCTCATCACAAGTTGCAATATTCACTCAGTCAATCAGTATTCATTGCAGATCTCATTCTAACAGACTTAAGATATATTAATTTTGTCTTACTAAATAGTATCATTAGTAGACCTAACATACATTAATTTTGTCTTACTGAATACTATCATTAGTATTTTAGTTAACCAATATTTAAAAAAACCTGGACGCAAGCATGTTATGGTAGTGAATTTCTATAGAAATGATCTGGTACGAAATATTTTTTATAACTTTTTTTCTTGTAACATAGAAATCTAAATTTTGGTGTATAGTTTACTTTTTATATCATAAATCTGCCTACCAAATTTGATTACCACAGCTTTTAGTGAATTTTCTTTAAATTTTTTTTAAAGAAAATTCACTAATGAAGAGTTCCCGAGTTTTGAAAATATTTCTTCAACCCATATCCGGAGTCAGTTTCAATTCTATATATATATATATATATATATATATATATATATATATATATATATATATATATATATATATATATATATATATATATATATATATATATATATATATATATATATATATATATATATATATATATATATATATATATATCTTACACCAATAACTCAAATAATAATGGGGCGATTTTGATTACATTTGGTGAGTACCATCTTTTTGCAACTGGCTGGGATAAGTTCGTTAGCCACGAAAATCGGCCCAGGTTTTCCAGGAAAATGCTGTGTTTTCATTCGGAAAAAAATTATATCTCCTGAGATAACAAAGTAAGGGGAACCAAATTTGGTATGCGTGTTTGTATTATAAATATTGACCCACGTATCAAAATTTAGGTGTTAGTCAAAAGATAAAAAGTCTGGACGCAGAAAGTGCGTTATGGAAGTGAATTTAAAAAAAAATGCTTTGAATAGCAAATATGTCTTTTTAATGCAAGCAGTCATTAATTTGGTTACCGGTATAGCCTATATAGTAGAAACAATGTGCTATATTTTTTCGAAATAACTTATTGTTTGAAAATGTACAAAAAATTTCCGACAATAAACTTTAAATGTTGGTTTCCTAGCCAACAAACCTTAGGCAAATTAAGTTATTGATATTTGAAGCATTTAATGAAAATTTGCTACCAAAAGGCACTTACTGCGTCTCGATTTTTTTCTTACAAACATATTACAATAAAAAATACAATAAAATAAGGGTGTTCAAAAAATATTGTAGGGATCACCAACGACTTATGAGCCAGCCTGTGATTGTGAAAATAATTTTATAAGATGCAGTTCAAGACACCCTATAATTAACTTATACAATTTTTTCTCGTCTCTTGTATAATAATAATTATATTGAGCTTTACCATAGAAATGTGTCACCCTTAATATATGTAAATAGATAAAAACTGAATGTAAACCCGGATATGGATTCTAGGGGGACTAGTTTGCGCTCATTTGAAGAAATCTTTTTAAATTCTAAAGTCGCGGTCTCCTCATTGACGAAAATTACCTAAAATTATGGACTGTTAAACCATAAACTTAACTAAAACTACATCAGAGAGAAAATAACTAACCTGTTGCATATCAGCCCTTTTGTAAAACTTCGATCCTTTATATGTGTTGACAAAACATAACAAATACCTAGTCCACCCACTAACATTAATAAAGGAATAATTTGCACTTGTATATAAAAATTCCCTTATAACACAAATAATGTGTGATAAATAATGTGTGATAAACAATATAATACCATACGATAAACGTCAGTTACAGCGTGTAACAGACCTGCGCAATAATATCAAATGATCCGTTACCAGGCATCCACTCAGACATACTAGATCTCATATACCAAGCCAGGTTTGCCATTGTCAATGAAACGCAGTGATTTTAAGAATAAATGCTTCAAATTTAAAGAGCTCAATTTTCTGTAAACCTAGAAAGCGTAATTTTGGTACATAGTTAGGTCTTTCCTAAAGCAGCATGCCCACCAAATTTCATTGAAATAGCTTTGTAACTTTCAGAGAAAAAATTTTTTTTCGAAAGAAAACTCAAAATTTTCCCGGAAAACCTTGTCCTATTTTTCTGGCTAATGAACTCATCTAAGCTATTAATAAAAGAAAGGCACTTGCCGAGTTTCATCAAAATCGGTTACTTCTTTTTTGAGTTATCGGTTGGATACATATATATATATATATATATATATATATATATATATATATATATATATATATATATATATATATATATATATATATATATATATATATATATATATATATATATATATATATATATATATATATATATATATATATAAATCTAAACTGACCCCGGATATGGGTTATAGGGTCCCAAATTCGCGCTCATTTGAAAAAATGTTTGCAAAGTCTCACCATCGATGTCTCTATTAGTGAATTTTTTTAAATAAAAATTCACTAAAAAGTTATAGGCATTTAAAAATAATTAATTTAGGGTTTTCCTCAAAACGTCAAAGTCGCGATTTGAAACGTCAAAATTCGCAACATTTAGGCAAAGAACCTGAAACAAATACGAATTATGTAAAGAAAATGTCGCAAGAAGAGTGTCCTGCAAGCACTTAAGTTTCAGCTTCAACCGGCATTGTTCTTCATTTTACTAAAATATTTACAGAAAATTCATTTCAAATAGACCCTTTCTCTGAGGCTTTGGCTGTAGGTTTCGTTAACTTGATGCTTTGGCTGTAGGTTTCGTTATGGTTTAATGGTCTATCATTTTTTGGTAATTTTCGTAGAAAAAATTCATTATCGAGGACACCGCGACTTTTCAATTTTGAAAAGACTTCTTCAAATGAGCGCAAACTAGGTCCCCTATCCGGGTTTACTTTCCATTTTTATCTGTTTGCATATATACAAGGTGACGCATTTCTACGCGTACTTCTAAAGCTCAATATAATTGTTATGATACATGATCCGAGAAAAAATTATATACGTTAATTATAGGGTGTCTTTAGCTGCATCTTATAAAAATATTTTGACAATCACAGGGTGGCCCATAGGTCATTGGTGATCCTACAATTATTTTTTCGAACACCCTTATATTGTTACATTTTTGTATTTTTTATCGAAATATGATGCATGTTTGTGAGAAAAAAAAATCGAGACGCAGTAAGTGCGTTTTAGTAGTGAATTTTAATAAAATCATTCAAATTTCAATAACTCAGTTTGCTATTAAACTAAGGTTTGTTGGCTAGGAAACCAGTTTTCTCAGAAACATTTAAAGTTTATTTTCGGAAAATTTTTGTACATTTTCAAACAATAAGTAATTTTGATAAAATATGGTACATTGTTACTACTATATAGGCTATACCGGTGACCAGATTGATGCCTGCTTGTATTAGATACATATTGGCTATTAATTTTTTTTTAATGAAAATTCTCATTCATAACGCACTTGCTGTGTCCAGACTTTTTATTTTTTGATATGTTTTTTTCAAAACAAACATTTTTCCGGAAAACCTGGTCTGATTTTTCTGGCTAACGAACTTATCCAATCCACTTACAAAAGGAAGGCGCATGCAAAATTTTATCAAAATTGGCCTATTATTTTTCAATACTGTTCCTAAACGTCAAAATGTTTGGGGTTGACATCTTTGGGTGATGAATAAAAGGCCTTTTCTTTCCAAACAAATACTAGTATTTGTTTGGAAAGAAAAGGCCTTTTATTCATCACCCAAAGATGTCAACCCCAAACATTTTGACGTTTAGGAACAGTATTGGTTCAGCTAGGCTGGCTTACGTCAAGAATTCTTATAGGAGGTGGTCAAGGGCTTCAGTCTTGTTGTCTATCAGGATTTGGTTTCTTGCAACATGTGTCAGAAAGGAGCTAACCAAAGTATTTGTTTGGAAAGAAAAGGCCTTTTATTCATCACCCAAAGATATTATTTTTCAGTTACCAGTGTGATATATATATATATATATATATATATATATATATATATATATATATATATATATATATATATATATATATATATATATATATATACATATATATACATATATAATATAAAAATAGATATATTAAGATTATTACTGGAAACACATACTAGTTTCGGTCTTATTTGAGCTCATCAGTGTGTTATACCAGCAACAATTAAAACATATCTAAATTAATTGGCCTAACGTAGCCAAAATCTGAACGAAACGTGAGATGTACAAGCTACTGACATCTAGGACGAAACAAGGAACTTTGTCTGTAAGACAGCTCGGGTACAAATTCTGTATGTCAGGTGAACGCCTGATGTACAGAATTTGTACCGGAGTCGTCTTACAGACAAAGTTCCTTGTTTTGTTTACAAATTTACAATATTTTAATATTGGATACCTGTGGTTTTAACTTCAGCTGTCACTCCTTGATTGACATTAAATTTTTAACAGGAACAGATCTCACGGTTGACAGTGAATCAGTATTTGCTGCTTCTTAATTTCCATTTCAGTTGTAGTTTGTGTACACAAAAACATATCGATCCTGTCCATAGCAAGAATCGTTCGTACCAAGCAGCCTGGTTACCATGGGAACAACCGGGTATGTAACTTCTATCTTTTGATTTGCACTTTTAATCGTCGTTTACACTGTGAAGTTTACTTACCACGCGTTTACAAACGGGTGACCTAGTTATACAGTTTCCGGCTATTAATTTTCACAAATTATCTGTTACAATAATATTTTCAAGGAACGCTGTGGTAGCATCACTTAAATTTTATCTTTCAATTACCACGTAGTTTTAAACACTTTTCACACAATTGTTTACTTAAATGTTACTTTGTTTTGGCTTCTATGCTTCAATGATATATTTAGATACTTTTTGCTTTAATTTATTCAAAATTTTCAATGTTTTCTTGGAGCTACTACTTTTAGCGTCCTCCTTCAAAAACCAAACACAAGAGAGTTTTTCAACTATTTTCATCTCATAATTACCAATTTTATTTCCAAGGCATTCTCTTTGCATTTCTTTAACTGTCAAAAACCGCTTCGTGTGAAATGCCATTCTGATTTGACATATTGTGACGTTCATGTCAAATTTACAAACAGTTAACAAATGTCAACTTTACATGCAAAATTTTAAGTCTTTAGCTTATTATATTTTTAAACTATGACTGTTTTCAAAAATCTAACTATTTATGGGCGGTAAGCCATTAATTACATATTTATTTCAGTTAAATTAAGTTTCATCTGACTGTTTCTTTTTTAAACTTCCATGCACTGGAAAACCTTGAAAGCTTGTCACATTTTATAAATTTTACAAGAAATGATTCAATCTACTGATTTTAAATGCCTGAAATTACATGGAACACTAAATTAACTTGTTAGTAGTGGTTTTATGATATCACCCCTTTTATAAGGTTAGAGTAATAGATTAAGCTGAACATCAAAATTCTTGTTTACTTTTAACCATCACCAAATTATCTACAGAACTTAAATTATAACTTAACTAGATAAACATTTTTGGCTATATGTGCAGTTCAAAAACACTGTCTATATCATTTACACTTTAATTGTCATTACACTGGTGTCACGTCTTTATCTTATGGACTTTGAAAGTTTATATGTATGACCTAAACTAGTTCTTTGCACTTTTACTTTAGTGTTCATATTTGATTAAGTTTGATAACCTGCTTATATTTAGATTACGGGCAAATTTGCTACTATTATTTATTTGAGAAACGCCTTTATTATTCATTTTAATGTTAAATTGTTTTAATTTTCAAACTGCGTTCAGCATTTTACTAATATTTCCATGTTCAGGCTTATTTTCTCCTATACATTGATTTTAATTATCTTTTTCATTTCGTTCTCAGCTCTCCATCCTTGTAGTTGGGAACAGTACTGGAACTCGTGTAGTTATAGTCCAAAACATAGAAATTCTACTGGATACCAGATCGTCTACATGTTCAGTAAGATGTTTTACATTATTTTTACTTTTACATTACTTTTGAATGTTATCTTGTGTAATTTATACGAATGTATGTATATTGTGAGTGTATATGGATCGGTGTTACTCATTTTACCTGTCCCCAATATAAATAACATCATCTGACTATTTATTTAAACATGGTGTTTTAAATTTCCTGTTACTACTGTTACATTAATTTTTATTTCTACTTTTCAGGTTTTTTAAGACTCCACTGGCAATGCTATTACTCAAAACTTTCCTGTGACGGACATCTCTCCACTGGAGTCAGTATTACGCACGGTATTACCTGCCTTTTTCGGTGCTTGTACTTTGGTTGTACAATGCCTTATATAATTCAAGATATGCTGCCAATTTCTCGACCGATTTGGAATTGTATGGCTGCCTCAGTGCTGTGTCACACTTTATTTCCGACTACTTAGTTTTAATTCATAATATTTTAGTTTTCAATGCATAGTTCTTAAGTTTTTATTTCAGGTATAATATTTTCAAATATTAATACAATATATATATATATATATATATATATATATATATATATATATATATATATATATATATATATATATATATATATATATATATATATATATGTATAGGATTAATGATTAGGAGATCTAGGCGGCCATGCAATGGGTGCCCCTGGATCACTCCATTGTCATAAAATTTGAATACATCGATATGGGATACCCGTTACATACATACATACATACATACATACATACATACATACATACATACATATACATATATATATATATATATATATATATATATATATATATATATATATATATATATATATATATATATATATATATATATATATATATAGGGTGGCCCATTGAAAACAAGCTGACAGCCATAACTGCCAGGAAAAGATTTTTCCGAAAAAAACCTACAACACGTCAAGTTTGCTTGTGAGGGGGACAACTTTTGATGCAAAAAGGATAGCCCAAACTTTTTTCAAATGGGAATAGGGATCATGTGATTTGATTCCCTATACATTTTTTTTTTGAAGTTTGGTCTATTCGTTTATCGATTTTTGAAATATCACTAGTGCATTTCTTGAGAAACTCTTAATGCTTGGGTCGGGCCTCACCGGCGTTCATTAAAAGATAAAAATGTTGTTCATTTAGATTAAGGTGCACCTTAAGCTAAACGACTTTTTATTACCTTTGCAAAACTATAACAACATTTTTATCATGTAATGGACGTGGGTGAGGCCCAACTCAACCATTAGGAATTTCTCGGGAAATGCATTAGTGGTATTTCAAAAATCCATATCTTCTAAACGAATAAACCGAATTTCATAAGTAAAAAATCTATATAGAGGGAATCAAAAGCTCTTTTCAGGGAGCTATCACATGACCCCTATTCCCATTTGGAAAAAATTGAGGGATGACACCCCCGCTTAGGAGGGTAAAGTTTGAGCTCTAGTTTTTGCGTCAAAAGTGTCCCTCTCACAAGCAAACTTGACGTGTTTCGGGGGTTTTTTCGACACAATCTTTTCCTGGCAGCTGTGGCTGCCACCTCGTTTTCAATGGGCCACCCTGTATATATATATATATATATATATATATATATATATATATATATATATATATATATATATATATATATATATATATATATATATATATATATATATATAAAAACACATAAAAATTGAAACTGACCTCGCATATGGGTGCTCGTCAAAATTCAAAAGTTGTGATCTTCCCATTAGTGATTTTTTTCTACGAAAATTCACAAAAAGAGCTAAAAATCGGTGATATTATGTGGACATGCAGTCACTTGACTTTCTTATGTATACGTTGTTGCACTCAACAGAAAGCGCCCTCTGAGACAGAGATGGCGAATTCCTGTAAAAGAACAGTAAGGTAAACAATTTTTATAACTGTGTAAAATGATTTAAAAGTTCGAGACGCAGCAAGTGCGTTATGGTAGTGAATTTTAATTAAATGCTTCAAATTTAAATAACTCAATTTTCTCTAAACCTGGAAAGTTGAGTTTTGGTATGTGGTAACGCCTTTCCCAAGGCAACATATCCACCAAATTTCATCAACATACCTTTGTAATTTTCGGAGATAAAAATTTTTTTCGAAAGAAAACTCAAAACTTTCCCCGAAAACCTTGTCCGCACTTTCTCTTCCAAACTCATCCGAGCTATTAATAAAAGAAAGTATCTTGCCAGGTTTCATCAAAATCAGTTAACAACTTTTTGACTTATCGTGTGGATACACACACATACATACATACATATATATATATATATATATATATATATATATATATATATATATATATATATATATATATATATATATATATATATATATATATATATATATATATATATATATATATATATATAAACATATAAAAATTGAAACTGACCCCGGATATGGGTTCTAGGGGTCCTAGTTCGCGCTCATTTGAAAAAACGTTTACAAAGTCTCACCATCGATACCTCTCATTGATACCCTTTTTAATAAAAATTCACCAAAAGCCAACCAAATCAGGACACTTATGCCAAAATACTATTTTATTTTGTTATTAGTTAAGCAGATCGATACATGAAATGTGTTTTATGGCATTCAAAACAAAACTCAAATATAATAATAATACTTTATTTGTCCATAAATGCCCTGTTGGTTGTAGAACATGTCATGTGTGAATACAATTAGTTAAATAAACATTATCAATACAATATTGTTCATTCAATAATATAAAATGTACAAGCATGACAAGGAAACCACACACACGCATATAAATAAGTACACTTGGAGAACCCAAATCACACATATTTTTAAAGACCTTACGATCGTTTCACTAACAAAGTTAGCGTCATCAGAGGATCAAAAATTCGAAACTACTTACAACTAAACATCACCTTTTATACTATGTCTTAGGTATTGTGTGTTCTATTTTAATTGCCGGACAACGTTTCTGAACTTCGCTAATAATTTTACCTACCGAGTTTCGGAATATCTTCTATGTCAAAGAGAGAGTGTAAACAAAGGGCTATAAATCAATGGCGGCGTTAGGTTTAAGGAACTTTTATTTTTTATTGCCTTAGAAAATGAAACACTCTCGTACACATCTAACTTCGCTGGTTGTCTAACATTTTTGATAATATTTAGATTCTCTTTATCTATGTGGTGAATATTATCAGGTATAGTAGATAATTAGAGTACATTAAAAACGTGGCTAAACATAAGGGATATTCGGATTGCTTAGTGGAAAAATTAGTTAATAGAAACAGAACAAAGAAAATGTTAGCAGAACCCACCACATTCAAGACAAATAAAATAGAAAAAAGTTTGTTTGCCTACCATTTGAACCAAGTATCACAAGGGGTCCCGAGAGCAGTTTTAAGAAAGCTGATTTGCAGCTGACTTTTCGACAAAAAATAATCTAAAAAACTTGTTAGGTAATACGAAAGATAAAGATACAGCCACTGAAATGTCGGGTACCTATGAGATAAGTTGTAAAGATTGTAGTCTCAAATACAGTGGGCAGACTAAAAGAACCATTGAAACCAGATTCAAGGAGCATCTGGTACAGCTGAGATACAGTAGTGTAGACAAGTTATGTGTGGCACAACATATTTGGGATACTAATCACCACATAGATAAAGAGAATCTGAAGTTTATGAAAAGTGTTAGACAACCAGCAAAGCTAATTGTGTACGAAAGTATTTATATTTCTAAGGTAATAAAAAATAAAAGTTCCTTAAACCGAGCGCCGTCATTGATTTATAGCCCTTTGTTTACAGTCTCTTTGATATAGAAGATATTTCGAAAGTCGGCAGGTAAAGTTATAAAGGAAGTTCAAAAACCTTGTCCGGCAATTAAAATACAATACACAAAAAATTATCTGCGATTTCGTCCCTCTTTGTCGGTCTTTGCCTAAGACGTAGTATAAAAGGTGATGTTTAGTTGTAAGTAAGTTAGAATTATTCATCCGCTGATGATGCTGACTTGAAATGAAAGGATTGGACGCGCGATTAGATATTGCCGTGTCCTGGTATTGTTATCGCAGACGACGATAAGGTTAGTTATAAATCCGTTACTTTACAAACTTGAGTGTGGCTAATGGAACAGAATTTGTTTTAAATAAAGTATCGCATTTCTAGATACTGTAATTAAGTGTGTACAGAAAGTTCTGTGTAGGTAAGCGGGAGACTAGTCATGTTTGTCCATTTTTAGGTAGGCTTGGATAGTGGAAATGTGGGCTAATATTTTATAATTAATCCTGCTATACAGGATGTTGAATATTAGCCGGGATTAGCGAACAATGAATACCCATTGAAGGGAAATTAGGGTCAAGCTCAGGTTGTTATAGCTTGGTGGCTTACTTGGGTAGGTTGTATAGCTAAGTGCACTATATAGGGTGGCCCATAATAATCACAAAGGATGGTATTGTCGGGGTGTTGATTATGGCGCTGTTCTGAATGGTGCGGACCTGTTATACAAGGTGTTGCATATTAGCCGAGGTTAGAGAACAATAAAGGACAGACTGGTCAAGTTTACGCCCATTTAAGGGAAATCCGGGTCAAGCTAAGGGTATCATAGCTTGGTGGTTTACTTGGGTTGGTTGTATAGCTAAGTGCACTATATAGGGTGGCCCATAATGATCACAAAGGACAGTATTGTTGGGGTGTTGATTATGGTGCTGTTCTGAATGGTGCGGACCTGCTAAACAGGGCGTTTGATATTATCTGGCTTTAGGCAAGGATAACGGAAGAACTGGTCCGGGTTATACCCGTTTAAAGGGGAGTTGGGATAAAGCTAACACTGTTTTGGGATTTTATAGGTAAAGTGTAGGGAATCTGGCGATTTGCATGATCACTTCAAAGGACCGTATTGTCTGGGGAGTAATCATGGAGCTGTTCTGAATGGTGTGTAACAGCTAGACAGGGTGTTCAATTAGGCAGTGTGTTGTTGGCATAAAAGTGGGAAACTATTCATGGGAGTTTGATACCCCTTTCGAAGGGTGATTGGTTAGGAACTCTAACTATTTATACTGTATGAGGTGGCCCATGATCACATCAAAGGGCGGTATTGTCAGGGGAGTAATCATGGTGCTGTTCTAAATGGTATGTACATGTCAGAGTAGGGGATAAATAGTACGAACATAAGAGATCCCTGGGACATCAAATAACCGAGGGCGAAGCGGTGAATTTTCACTGTCGAAGTACTTCCAGTATATTGCATGTGTTTGACGCTTTCCGCTTGCCCGTTTTTTAAGAAAGTAACAGAAAAGTATTAAAGTCCTGGCGCAGCCAGTGCCTTATGGTAGCCAATTTTCATTAAAAGCTTGTACATTTTTATAACTCAATTTTCCATTAACCTAGAAACTTAAATTTTGGTACACAAAAGTATATGAAAGGCAACAAATAAACGAATTTTTACCAAAATACATTTACATTTTTCAGCAATACAAATTTTAAACTATTTTTTTGTCCGATTGAGCAGGCTAATGTGTCAAAGTTTAATCAAAATGAACTTGCCTTAATTTGAAGAAATGTTTTGAGATTTTAAAAGGCTGATCTCCATCATCAAAGTTTTTTTTATGAAAATTAGCTGGAACACAGTGATTGTGTATAGGATTAGATCGGACTTCAATCCATGATGTGAATATCTTCCCTGTTCTGATAAATGCTGTGTAGCCAGGTGGTCCCATTTGGTCGACCACTTATTGTTATAGGCACAAATATTGCCTGTCTCAAATTCATCCAAAGGCATACAATAGAATTCCTATCTTTTCAATCTCCCTCCGCCCTCCCGCTCCCATAAGCTTGGTATATAAAGTAAAGAGCAGACAACTAACAACATTGCATTTTTCAAAGGCAAAATTATTACAAGGTTCCAAGCCGAATTAGGTGCCACCTTCTGAGAAGTAGCTCAACTTAGTAGGGATTTTAATATTATCATACAGTTTTCAAGGAAATCCTTAGTTCAAGATCTTAAGCAGCACATGTCAGGATCATATTTTCTATCTCTGTGAGGGGTACTTCTTCGTCGTGAGTATCCCACCCCTAATATTATTGACTTCTGTAAAAAGGTAGATTTGAAGGGTAAAACTTTTAACAATTAGGCATCAGCTTTAATAGGCTTAGGTTAGGTTAAATTGTGAGTGGGCCATAACAGTCCCTCCGCTGTGACCTTAAGGTCTATTGTGGCTCTATAATAGGCCTAAGGTTACAGTGGAGGGCTGAAATAGCTCACTTACTATATAGGTAACCTAATGTATCTTTTAAAATCATTATAAACAAAAAACAAAGATGTGATTTTCCCTTCCCTAGCTTTTTAATCGTGCTAACCGGAAAATTTTTGGGCAATGGATGGTTGGTTATTTGGCAATTTGGCAAGTGGTTTTCCCTCACTATATTTCTAATTGGGTGAATCAAAGATGTTTTAGGGAGAAACAGGAGCTGTGTGGGAAGGGGTTAAGTGGTTAGTTTACCTGGTAATAATGTATGTATGTCTGCATAAAATATTGTGACATTGAGATGTGTTTACTTTACTGGAGTTCTAAAAATGATATCAAATCTACATTTTAGCAACATCTTTTTTATTTTAATTGTTGTGCTAGTCGAATTTGTGCAACCAGTGTTTATTTTTGGACAATTTTCAAGAAAGTCTTTAATGGAACTGCTCCACATGGGAGACACTTCCTAGCTTGCAGAAACTAAAGTACATACATACCTTTCATACGAAGTATCACCCAAAATATACACTGTTTGGCGTAACTTATATTGTAGCTTTAGCGCTACCTCTGTGGCATCTGGTAATAAATGATCTGGAAACTGTAAACAAACCTGGAAAAAAAATTGTTAAGTGCTACATAATATACTCTGCTATTTTCTCATACATTTTTAAATCCATTAGCTTTTATCCACGAGGAACATGTATTAATTTCATACCTATAGTCAATGAGTTCTGACGGCGTTTTAGTTATTTCTGAATCTAAGACGCTCTTATGTAAACACTCAGTTTCGCTTGATGAAAACAAGAGTGAAGACATATTTACTTCAATACTTCTATTTAAGCAGGTGGCTGAAAAATACTAATAATAATAATTAAATTTATTTGATTATCAACTGTTGTTGACAAAATTTGTTCTTATTGGAAATTCTTCATTACATATTACTTAGGTATATGGTAGCAGCAATAACCAATAGAAAACAAATTGTACATATTACGATTAATAACAAATACGTACATAAGCGCTGGCAAAAAACGAAGGTTGATTTAATTTACCCCTAAACAAATGTAATTACATATTACAACAATAAACAGTGTAAAATAACATTACTCTTATAATGTTAGGTTATCTCATGATATAATGACTAGGTTATCTCATGATATAGACTCAATCTCAATGCCATATATCTCTATATGTCGTTGATAAAGAAATAAAGACTATTTTTTATCATGAGGTTATCTTTCTTTTCCTTCTTTGTTTATGAATAATGTAATTTTAGGTTATCTTCTTATTCTTTATTTATGGCGCGTTTCATCTATCGATTCGCCAGCTCATTAGCAGTGAGATCATAATCTGTCTGGCTCTATTCTATACTATGGCCTCTATTAGCGAATTTTCATTATGAAAAATTCGAAAATGAGAGGTTCCGATAAAAAACTTTTCAAAAAATGTCTTTTCAACCGACCTTCGGTTTGGTTCTAGGGGCCCTAATTCGCCCTCATTTGAAGAAATTTTCCAAAAATCTTACCATCGATACCTCTCTTTAGTAATATAGTGAATTTTCTGAATAAAAATCACTAAAACAATAAGCATAATAAAGATCCCTGACCAATAACAGTTAAATCTAATTGTACGAAACGTCTAAACCACAAGAATTAAACACGTTACCCTACTGTTCCCTTGGGTTTCTGCCTCCACACTGGGCCTGTTTCACGTTTGTAGTGATGGGTTGTTATTTAATAATCTGTTATTTGTTAACTGTTGCCGAGCCGCAACAACCTGTTATGAATATATAAAATTAACAAGTTACAGGAGGACCAGATATGCTACAGCAGAAATCTATTTGCGCTTGCGCTTGCGCTTTACACTTGAACTAGGACTCGTATCTGTTTCTGTTCTACTGCAACTAGCTTCGATGAATCAACATCGGTTTTCATCCGCAACTGTTAAATTTTAACAGGATGAATGGACATGAGACTGGGAATGCTAAATATGTATGGGTATAGAGTATAGAGCGGACTTTACTTTATAACATAGTTCTTAACACTACTAGTGTGCTCACAGCTTTGAGAACGTAGGATCGTCGGCACAAGAAACTGCTAAATTTTAACAGGTTGTTGATGGGGATACGGCATACGGAGACGGACACTACTACACAGTACAGAACAGTACCAATTTTAATGAAATTATAAAAATATTCCCTGTACCCGGTATAGTTCAAACCAGACACACTTCACCCTATAGGTAGAGGGAAAAATTTTAGTTTTAATTAAAAAAATATATATTTATTTTATTTTTGCTTGCAATAATTCATGTATTTCATATAGCTCTCATTTTCAAGGAAAATATGGCTATAGAGGTTTTCAAGCTCAACTAATACTTAATTAGTAAAAAAATAGTATTGTTGAATTTTTTACCAAATTATTATTAGTGATGAATACCCAAAAACCCCTTCATTTTTTTTATAAAAAATTTATTAATTGTTTTAAACAAAGAACAAACATATTTTTTATTTTAAACATTACAATATTGCATGGTATAGTAAACAATTTAAATTATGTTTCAGAGAATTAGAGATATCTAAAGTTTTTGCTCTATCCACATATTGTTTCATAATTATTTTTGTCTTTTTATTCAAATTAATCACCTTCACACCTCAGGCCGGATCAACTGATAGTTACACCGCCCGGGGATTGAACCCGCGTAGCAGATAATCTCCTTTACCCAACTACACCACCGGACGGGTACAGCTCAGTGTTGCCAACTGAAATGTATTGTTCCCGCTAAACAGCCTCAAAAACTCTACTAAAAATCTAGTAAATCGAATAAAAAATTCTACCAAAAATCCGTTAAATTTTATTTTCAGATAAAATTAACTAACAAGTTAAAAAAAAACTAATAAGTAGGTATCTTTGTTTTATTAGTACAAAACAAAAGATGTTTACATTTATTTAAAAATTATTTTATAGAAAAAAATATAAAATAAAATTTAACAATAAAATATAAAATTGATTACATTTTCAGAAAATATGTATAAATAAAAAGTGTTAAACCAAAAGAAAAATATGTATTATAGATCTATTAAATAGTAATCGTCTTCTTTTCGGATATTATCTACGTTTGCAGGGGCACTTGTATAGGTATATACTGTTTTTTTAGTGAATTTTTATTAAAAAAATTCACTAATAGAGAGGTATCGATGGTGAGACTTTGCAAAAATTCTTTCAAATGAGCGCGAATTAGGACCCCTAGAACCCATATCCGGGGTCAGTTTGAATTTTTATATGCTTATATATATATATATATATATATATATATATATATATATATATATATATATATATATATATATATATATGTATCCGTCTGATAACTCAAAAAATAATTAACCGATTTAGATGAAACTCGGCAAGTGCCTTTCTTTTATTAATGGCTTGGATGAGTTCGTTGGCCAGGAAAATCGGACGGGGTTTTTCGGGAAAAGTTTGAGTTTTCTTTCAAAAAAATTTTTTTTTTCCGAAAATTTCGATAAAATTTGGTCTACATATTGCTTTGGGAAATACCTAACTATGTGCCAAAATTCAGCTTTCTAGGGTTACAGAAAATTGAGCTATTCAAATTTGAAACATGTTTAAATCATAAGTGTGTGGTTGCTGTTGGTTATTTATATTTCTATTGACCGCAGCTTCAAAATCTCGTATTATTCAATGACTTTGTAGTTCTCATTCTCACTTTTATTGACTAACATTTCAATTCTTGGTCTCAATGGTTTTATATTTTCACGTTTGACCAGCAGATGTCGCTCACTGTAAACATTGTTATTATTAATAAATGCATAAGTCAATTCGTAGCGTGTTAATCGGTAACGTGAAAATACTAGGCGGTCCAAGTCGCAGATAGAGGTTCCATCGCAGTTGCAGTAAGATCCTCCATGCCAGTTCGATGCAGATGAGATTTATATCTACCGTGGTTAAATCTCATTCTAATTATGGTAGTTGAAGTTTTTCTTGGTAAATTGAGATCTTTAATTTGATTTTCTAAAGACAATTGCGAGTAGAGCAAGCTATCTCTGTTATTTGATTTTAGTGAATTTTTATTTTTAAAAAAATCACTAATAGAGAGGTATCGACGGTGAGACTTTGCAAAAAAATTTTCAAATGAGCGCGAACTAGGACCCCTAGAACCCATATCCGAGGTCAGTTTCAATTTTTATGTTTATATATATATATATATATATATATATATATATATATATATATATATATATATATATATATATATATATATATATATATATATATATATATATATATATATATATATATATATATATATCCGTCTGATAACTCGAAAAATAATTAACCGATTTCAATAAAACTCGGCAAGTGCCTTTCTTTTAATAAGGGCTTGGATGAGTTCGTTAGCCAGGAAAATCAGACGGGGTTTTCCGGGAAAATTTTGAGTTTTATTTCAAAAAAAAATTTTTTTCTCCGAAAATAACAAAGCTGTTTTAATGAAATTTACATGTATTGCCTTGGGATAGACCTTACTAAGTAACAAAATTTAACTTTCTCAATTTATCAAAAATTGAGTTATTAAAATTTTATATTTTCTTTCAAAAAATTTTTTTTCTCCAAAATTTACAGTTATTTTAATGAAATTTGGTGGATATCTTGTCCTAAGAAAGACCTTACTACATACCAAAATTAAATTTTCTAAGTTTATAGAAAAATTTGTTATTCAAATTTGAAGCATTTAATAAAAATTCACTACCATAACGCACTTGCTGCGTCCAGAGTTTTATTATTTTTTTCAATACAACATCCGATATTACAAAAGTGGTGCAACATTTTTTCCGCCTCGAAAGACCTGCTCTGACAGACAAAATTGCAGTCAGTAATGGCAACTGCATTTTATTTCATTTACGTTTTATTATATTCATATTGCTGGAGACCCTTTCTACCTCAGCATTAGAATGCGGCAAACAGAGTAACTCCAATGCAACATTAAATACATCTACGAAAGGATTTTCATTATTGGCATCTTTAAAACCACCTACCTCTAACCAAAATTGTTTAGTGTTCGCTGTTGTATATATTTTTTTAATACATAGATTGCCACTGGCTTTTAATTTCATCCATTTGGTTCCATTGATATCATCTAGCTTTTAACATATCTGTTAATTACCCCTTATTATGTTGTAGTGTGTTGGCTATACACTGGACTGCATGATAGCATGATAGTGATGGTAGATATACAGCAAGGATTATAGACAGTAATCCTTTGATATACAGTAGCCCTCATTCATTACTAAAATACTAAAATGGTTATGGCTATATAATAAAGCTGTCAGCTATGCTTTGCACACTGCACGCATGATATAATAACTTACAAGAGATATGATATTGCGCATATGCCCTGCCCCCTCCTATACCGTCACGTGGCGAGTAGCGTTACAGAAATTCAACTACACACTTAAAACAAAGTCATTCGCAATCAAAAAGTTTCTATGCGTCAGTTTAATGCGGTTGAAGTTACATTCGCCTATATTGTCTTTTTCAGATAATATAGAACGTAGCACTAAACTTAATTTTTTCATTTTTATATTATATATATATATATATATATATATATATATATATATATATATATATATATATATATATATATATATATATATATATATATATATATATATATATATATATATATATATATATATATATATATATATATATATATATATATATATATATATATATATACTAACGAAGTGACTTAATCGTCATTACATAATCTAATTAGTTAACAGGGGAATAGATCCATCCCATCTGCATTTAATTTTGTTATTAAAACATTCGCAAATATTTAATAAAATATAGTTTCATGAGCGCGTCGCGGATATCGGTGGAAAGGCAGGCATGTTATCGGGATATGATCGCCCAGGCAGGTCCTTCGGTATGCGAAGCGATGAAAGCGGGAACCGATGGGCTGGTCCGCTGCATCGACCTACGCGCACCTCGCAGCTCAGAAATTGTGAATCGTGCAGGATTGCAGCGAGGGGGTGCGTACTTTATCCTAAAGGAAGGACATAGTACAGTAAATTCACATTATTTACAAAATCATGCCGTGACGCTGTCATACACTACAAGCATCTTACCGACAAACTCCTATTACAGCAATAACACCGCAAAAACAAAATTATATTAAAGTATTTCCTAATACACCAACATAGCAGCATACAATTGTTACTACTACAGCAAAATGGTAGCATCATTTAATGGCATTAACCCTAACTTTCCTGTACTGCCATTTCACATGAACCGGAATTTTCTAGTACAATATTTTTTTTGTACAGACCGGATCTATTACAAATAAAAATTCACTACTACTACAATATTTAGTAGTATCTAGCATATCCCATTATTATACTGCATTCTAATATTGGAACGGACCTATATACCATCGTTAAGAGGGTCTTCTCATAAATCTACACTGTCATGTTTAAAGAGCAACGATGCCAGATCGGTGAAGAGACTCAAGCATTGGGTCGTGCTGTTTGTTTGTTTATTTCAATAAAAATATATGACTTTATTTATATTTACACTGAACTGGTCGTTGGCAAGCAAGTTTTTAAGTATTAAGACGGTGCATATTAAAATAATAACATATGAAGTTTTGTAAGTAAATAAGTACGGTAAATGAATTTTTTTTTTACTAAAAACAACATAACCCTTCAGGGGAAGGGTTTATTTGAAATGAATTTTCTGGAAATATTTAAGTAAGATGAAGGACAATGACGGTTGAAACTAAGGCATCAGGGTTTGTACAACATTCTTCTTGACACATTTTCTTTCCATATCCCATATTGGATTCAGGTTCTTTGCCTAAATGTTGCCAATTTTGACGTTTTAAATCGCGAATTTGACGTTTTGAGAAAACCCCTAATTTATTTTTCTTTAAAAGCCTATAACTTTTTTACCATTTAGCCTAAAGAGCTAAATTTTGGTACGTAATTTACCTATAATGATAAACCGCCTACCAAATTTGGTTGCCCTTACTTTGTTGTTTCCGGAGATATAATTTTTTTTCGAAATAAAGCACAAAATTTTCCGGGAAAATCTGGGCCGATTTTCCTGGCTAACAAACTTATCCAAGTCACAGGTAAAAGGTAGGTACTCAAAAAATGGTTGAAGGCAAATATTACCTCAACTTTTTTGGATGTGAATTTCATTAAATAAAATATTTAATAGTTTTCTGTGAAGAAAATATACTTTTGGTTCACTTTGATGGGATGTACGGGTCTCGAGAAAAAATTCAGTTAGATAATTATCTTATATACTATAAATCGACGGTAACTTTTATGTGTGAATTTTTTAATTAATTTAAAAAGATCCGATTTCATAAAAGTTCATCGTCTGGTGTATTAGAATTGCTGAAGTTCAAAATTTTGTAAAAATTAAACTTAAAATTGAGTTTCATATCAGAGGAAGCTATAATGTCATCATGTGAAGTTTTATACCTTGTGGAGGGCTGTAGCTAGCTCCTGTGGAGCTCTTTTAGACCAGGAGTCTGTAATGTGAGCGCTTAAATGGCCCTCCTCACACTGGACTGGATCAGGCGACACATTCAGTATTGCAATACCAATTTTCTCCATCCCACCTTCTCAGCTGCCGGATACAAAATCTGTATCTCGCAGAGACATTTCTAAAAGTATGTAAGACTAGATGCATTCTCGCAACAATTAGAACCGTAGACCGGTTTCGCTCTCATTAGAGCTCTTCAGTACGGCATACTAATTGTAGCAAAAATGCACCAAAAATAACACGGCTATCGTATAGCCAGTCTTAAAACACTAAGTGAGTGGTGAACGTGTCGCCACCTAGTTCGGAACCAAGTACTACTAGTACTTGGTTAGGTACTAGTACTTGGTTCCGAACTAGGTGGCGACACGTTCACCACTCACTTAGTGTTTTAAGACTGGCTATACGATAGCCGTGTTATTTTTGGTGCATTTTTGCTACTATTTTTAATACTCTGTGTTATTTGGAGCGGGCGTGACAACATAGTACTTGGTTCCGAACTAGGTGGCGACACGTTCACCACTCACCTAGCATTTCTAAAAGGTTATATTTACCTCTTAAAACACGATTACTAGTATAGTGGGCTGGTGAATTAGAAGATCCAAATTATTAATGTGGATAGCATAATTATGTATACCAACAACTTCATAGCTTAGCCATATAATTAGGATTAATTAATAAAAGCTGTCCATGGCCGATGCTGGGCGCTCGCTGTGACAAACAGTGTATTGAAAATTTGGACCGTATCCAGTACCCCGGATACACGTATCTCTCATATGATATCCGCGCCTGAAAGAGCTCATGTGAAGCTTTTTTTCTGAACTTGTTTATATGATTATTCTGTTTTAGTTTTGATCATAGAATACTGAGTTAAAATCAATATCACTATTTTTTCCCTCAGAGCTCGTCCGCGGCTTTGCCGCCCCGATAGCACTGCAACCTTTGGCTTATTGTGCATGCCCTTAGTCTTATATTTGTATTCTATGGCCTGCTAATTGAAAATATGAGAGTTTTGTTTTCTATAAAAAGTAACTTAATTTTACCCTGATTTACACTTATAGACACCAGCTGGAGGATCTTTATGATATATAATAATTTTAAATGAAATTTACAAAAAAGGATAAATACAAGTTACAATCCGTTCTCTAATATTTTATGGCATATGACATAATTTTCAAAATGGGTTTTCTCGAAAATCGGGCACCCTATCGAAGTAAAACACGAGCACATTCTCTTCTTCGGAAACTGTCAAATTTTATAATTCATTATTAAAATATGTTTCAAGTGATATATGTTAATAGGTACATTTTAATAAAGGCATATTAAGAGAGCAGAAAGTAGGCCTATGGGACAAATGTTTCTTATATATATATATATATATATATATATATATATATATATATATATATATATATATATATATATATATATATATATATATATATATATATATATATATATATATATATATATATATATATATATATATATATATATATATATATATCCGACCGATAACCCAAAAAATAATGGACCAATCTTGATCAAATTTGCGGAGTACCTTCCTTTTGCAAGTGGCTTGTTTTGCAAGTGGCTTGAATAGGTTCGTTAGCCAGCAAAATCGGACCAGGTTTTCCCGGAAAATTTTGTGTTTTCTTTATAAAAAAATTCATATCTCCGGAAATAACAAAGTAAGGGCAACGAAATTTGGTACGTGTGTTTGTATTATAAAGTGAACTCTGTACCAAAATTTAGGTCCTAGCTTTAAAGACAAAGAAGTTATGGGCAGTTAAAGCAAAAAAAATCGAGTTTTCCTCAAAACATCAAACTCGCAATTTTAAACGTCAAAATTGGCAATGTTTAGGCAAAGAATGTGAAATAAATACCGTTTGTGAAAAGAAAATGTTGCAAGAAGAGTGTTCTGCAAACCCTTTCAGATTCAACCGTCATTGCCCTTCATTTTACTAAAATATTTACAGAATATCCATTTCAAATAGACCCTTTTTCTGATGCTTTGGCTGGCAGGATAGTTAAGTTTGGTGGCTTTTTGGATAATTATTTGTAGGTTTAGTGAAGTTTTTGGATTAACGGTCTATAATTTTTTTAAGCTAATTATCGTAGAACAAATTTGTTAATGCATTTTTGCATTTTTTATCGAAATATGATGCGTTTATAAGAAAAAATCTGGACGCAGTAAGTGCGTTTTGGTAGCGAATTTTCGGTAAATTTGCAGATTAGCTCCCGAACGCTTTTCAAAAAACTGTTTTGAGAAACCTGCTTAGCCCTCTGCAAATTTTTTTCCTGGGCATGTTATTAATTCTTTAAGTATTTAGCCACAGTGGTCTATATGGCTCTAAAATTAAAACGGGCATTTTTTTCTTATACAAAAACGCACATCATGCAAACACACACACGCACACACACGCACGCATGTGTGCAGAGACGTACTTATATGCATTCCCATAAATATGTTTAAAGAATACTTAATATAGTTACACGTACATTTATTTTATATTTTTATATTATTAATATAGTACAATTTTCGGTGTGTGTTTGTGACTGATAAAAAAACACAAAAAAGGGCTACATTCATGTGATTGATATTTCTAAAATGACAAATACCTGGACTTTTACTTCCTAGAAAATCGTCACTTATTTCACGTAGTTTCATTCAAATACTATACTATGATATAAAATATTTACACATTTCATTAGCTGCTTATTTTAGCAAAATACTATTCTAGAACTTGTATATTTAGGATAGAAATTCTTACGAATTTATATCTTTTTTTTACTTAACGCGCCTTTTCGGTCAATTTCACAGCCTGTAGACCTCTCTAAGTCTATTAAAATTGTTTTTGGTACACCAAACAAGACCAAATGTATTTATTTGCTGTATTACTTGGAAAACAGGAGTGATACCAAAAAAGTCATCTCTTATCCCCGGTTGCACAAAGTTTTGGTAAACAATCATCAACTAATAAAAGAATAAAATTAATGATGATTATTAGTTTTCTTGCACCAAAAAACATGTTCTTGGTTCATTAACAATTTTTCACAGAATTGAAAAAGAGCACACTTGTTTTTGTGCAACATAAGTAATAATCAGTGAGTAATGAATTGTAACTACCAATTACCTGATTATTGTTTATCAAAGCTGTCTGACATTAGTAGCCTCAGTGCCATAACGGATAGAGCATAAGCCGTTTGTGCAAAAGGCTTGGATTCGACATCCGGGCGCGCTGAGGCGAGGAACACATTTCATTCCTCAAAAGATTACTGCACAAACTATAGTTTTACATCTCCCGAAGCCACCATAGTGTTTCAGCAAGCTGAATGTGAGCATGTTCCGTTCTTCGGACGTGACTTAAAGCCTTCACACCCGTGTCCATACTATGTTGGCACCTCTCTATCTTCGTTACAAAAAGAAAGGAGTTTGGCAAAATGTACAGGTTGGTGAGGTGAAACTCTTCCCTGTTGTTGGTGATTGGCCATAGTCGCGGAAAGAGATCGCCGGTACGTAAATAAAAAACACACAACACAACTGTGCATTAGTCTATTAGGAATCCTAATCATATAGTAATAAATTGCATGAAATTATACATCTTCAACATTTCTAGTAAATTACTGTATCAACATTTTCTCAAACTTATTAGGAAAAAATCCACATAGAAATAGACTTAACACAAAAAATATTTTAGAAAATAATTTAATTTTATGTAAACAGGTTTTTCCCCTTAGAGCTCGTCCGCGTCTTTGCCGCCCCGATAGCACCGCAGCCTTTGGCTTATTGTGCATATGTGAACATGTACTACCCGATATTATCTTTGATATCTCTTTTGGAGATCATAATATTTATCATACATATATAAAAATTCCTGAAATATCCAATTACTATTTTTATAACTATAGCTTTTTTAAGTAATATTTAATAATCATTATATTAGAACTGGTGGTGCGAATACATTTTGCTTAATATTATACATATTACTTAAACATATAAAGTTACAGGGAGTAAAATATTTTCCATGGCCGCTAAAAATTATGAACAGTGGCAACACAGCGGACTCTCAGGTAGATTGTTCAGTTTACCTGCAGTATGAGAGAATGCTTGATGCTTTATTCCTGTAATGTAAAATTACTGTACTAGCCATTTCTGGAAACAACTTGCCTTACATCCTACACAGTATGCTGTACCACATCTGTTTTTCTCTCGTATTATCTCTTTACAATAGAACGCATTTAGTGTATCTTTCTCTGCCTAAAAGAATATTGTGACATAATTTTGCCTGTAATAGATCTTTCCGGTATTGCGATTTCACGTTTGGCATCAATATTATGCTAGGCAAATATTTTAACAGTGGACGAAGTTAGTACCCGTATCCCGTACAATCACATTTCGGTAGGATGGCTTGCAGTTGAAATAAATATACATTACAATATATTTGTCGGTATTACACATTATTTTAATATCTCTTTCCTGTACTATATCCTTTTTTTATGATAAATTCTATGGACCCTGCAGCGAGAGCTGGAGGTCGCCGTGACGCGCTCAACAATTTAGTTCTTTTTCAGCGAGCGCAGAGCCAGTCACAGAGAGGAAGCAGCCACCGTCCGCGTCTCGGATCTTGGTGTGTTTGGTTGTATTGTGCGTTTCAGTAGCGAATTCAGCAGGCCGGCCGTGGGAGAGGAGTAAGCAGCGATTAGTTTGGTGCATCAGCTTAGTAGAGTTAGCAGCTGTGGCAAGTAGAGAACGCTGTCTTCAGTAGGCCGCTCATTCCCGCTTCGTTTAGGTAGGTCGCTGTCTTTATAGTTGTACGGTAGCACAGGGCCTGTATGAAAGGGGTTTTCCACGGATCGGCGTCTCTCTCTCTCTCTCTGTCGGCGGGCACCTTGGCGCGCTTGGTGGCCTTCGCCAGAGGTGACGTTAAAAGTCCAGGTGTGGAAAAGGTTTCGAATGTTGTTGTGTTTGTCAGTGGTTTTATTTCAGAGAGGCGGCCGCAACGGAGCTTCGCATAAACAAGTCCATCGTTCACTTTCGTCGGTGTCAGCGGAGCGACCTGGGGGAGCCAGGGCTCGCATTCCAAAGCTGCGGTCTTCCCGGAAGCGTGGGGGCACTAGCAAAGCGGCTGACTGCAAGTTGATTTGAACCCGATGGCGGTCTAGTCACGATCAAGTCACCCAAAGTGGTCTCCCGTGGAGCAGCCACTACAGTTTCGGTGACCGGCTGCAGTAAGGGTACTTCGGGCTGCCATAGATTCCCAACAGTGTTGGAAATCGAAACAGCCCGGCGAGACTCAACCTCCTGGACGTTCGGGGGGTGTGGTGAACACTGCGTGGGGGAGCGGGGCGCTTAGCGAGCTTCGGAGTAACTGGGGTTGCGTTCCTGAGCGGGTAGTGATGGGAAAAACTGTTATATTGCTTTAACAGGTCGCACCTGTACTGTTATTTAGAAATAACAGTTAAATATAACAGGTTGAAAATAACAGTATGAACTATGAATTATTAAGAATTCCACGTAGACGTAGTAACAGTAGCTGAACCCGTCCGGTGGTGTAGTTGGGTAATGTTTAAAATAAAAAATATTCTTGTATTATGTCTAAAACAATTAATAAATTTTTTATTAAAAAAATGATGGAGGTTTTTTTTTTGGGTATTCATCACTAATAATAATTTGGTAAAAAATTCAACAATGCAGAATTTCTTTCGAATTTTCTTTACTAATTAAGTATTAGTTAAGCATTGAGCTTGAAAACCTCTATAGCCGTCTTTTCCTTGAAAATGAGAGCTATATGAAATAAATGAATTATTGTAAGCAAAAAATAAAATAAATAATTTAAAAAAAATTAAAACTAATTTTTTTCTCTCTACCTATAGGGCGAAGTGTGTCTGGTTTCAACTATACCGGGTACAGGGAATATTTTTATAATTTCATTAAAATTTGTACTGTTTCTGAGATTTTTTAAGTTTCAGGGATTTTAGTGAATTTTCTTAAAAAAAATTCACTAATGAGGAGATCCCGACTTTTGAATTTTGAAAAAATTTCTTCAAATGAGCGCTAATTAGGCCTCCCAGAAAACATATCCGGGGTCAGTTTCAATTTTTATATGTTTATATATATATATATATATATATATATATATATATATATATATATATATATATATATATATATATATATATATATATAATATATATATATATATATATATATATATATATATATATATATATATATATATATATATATATATATATATATATATATATATGTATCACACCGATAACTCAAAAAATAATGGGCGGATTTTGATCAAATTTGGTGAAAAAATTCCTTTTGCAAATGGCTTGGATGAGTTCGTTAGCCAGGAAAATCTGCCCAGGTTTTCCCGGAAAATTTTGTGTTTTCTTTTGAAAAAAAAATTATATCTCCGGAATTAACAAAGTAAGGGCAACCAAATTTGGGACGCAGCTTTACATCCTTATAGGTAAGTTACCTACCAAAATTAGCTATGTAGGTCAAAAGACAAAAAAGTTATAGGCATTTAAGGAAAAATAAATTGAGGTTTTCCTCAAAACGTCAAAGTGGCGATTTAAAATGTCAAAATTGGCAACATTTAGGCAAATAACTTAAATATAATACGGGCTATAGAAATAAAATGTCTCAAGAAGGATGTTTTACAAACCCTAAAGTCTTAGTTTCAACCGTCATTGTCCTTCATTTTACTAAAATATTTGCAGAAAATTCATTTGAAATAGACCCTTTCTCTGATGCTTGGAAGTAGCCCTAGCTATAGAGTTTATCATTTAATGGTATATAATTTTTGTCGAATTTTCGTAAAAAATCAATAAAGCTCAATATATCCGTTATTATATAAGATATGAAGAAAATTTGTATATATTAATTATAGAGTGTCTTGAGCTACATCTTAAAATAATATTTCTACAATAACAGGGTGGCCCATAAGTCGTTGGTGATACAAATTTCCTTTTTTTTTTAATCAAACACGCCTTATGTTATTGCATTTTTACATTTTCCATCGAAATATAATGCATGTTTGTACGAAAAGAAATTCTGGACGCAGCAAGTGCGTTATGGTAGCGAATTTTGATCAAATGTTTCATATTTGAACAGCTCAATTTGCTATTAACCTATAAGGTTGACCAAGAAACGTGTTTTCTCGGGAACATTTTAAGTTAACTTTTGGAAATTTTTGTACATTTTCACACAATAAAGTTATTTTAATGGAACATGGCACATTGTTTTTACTATATAGGTTATATTGGTAACCAAATTTGATGCCTGCTTTCTTAAAAAAACACACATATTTGTTATTAAAAAGATTTTTATGAAAATTCACTACCATAACGCACTTGCTGCGTCCAGAATTTTTTATTTTGCAGTAGTAATAAAAAAAAGATGTTTAAAATCGGACCTATTTCTTAGATTTCCAAAGTGAAAAGTAAAAAGGAATATTGATTTATTAGTTACATAAGGCAAAGAAGAATGAGCAAAAAACTACCTAATATAATATAATACCTAAGGACTCACGTTAAAGCATAACTGTACGTTTGTATACATATAAGTTTTTTCTTAAAACAAAAATGCCATCAGCATATCGAGTTATCTAATGAAGATTGAGTTTACGTCAACGCCTATGTGATTATTTTTTTATATACGCGGTGACCTGATTTTATTTTTACAGTGATATAGTTCATTTTTAATAATTTTCACTTGCTACATATACAGCCTTTTTATTTACATTTTTCATATTTTGTGTTTGTTTATAAATTGTAAATATATGTGTGTGTCTTGTGTGAATCAACAACCTGTCAAAATTTAAGAGTTTCATTGTACAGACGACCCTACGTTCCCAAAGCTGTGAGAATACTAGTATAAAGTAGCATGTTATGAAGTAAAGTCCGCTCTATACTCTATACCCCATTCCCAGTCTCATGTCCATTCATCCTGTTATAACAGTTGCGGATGAAAACAGTATTATGTTATGAAGTAAAGTCCGCTCTATACCCCATTCCCAGTCTCATGTCCATTCATCCTGTTATAACAGTTGCGGATGAAAACAGAAGTTGCTTCATCGTAGCAGTGCAACAGAAACAGATACGACAACAGAAACAGATACGACTCACTGCGCAACAGCATCCCCTCCACTGTACCTGTTATTTGTATATATCCATAACAGGTTGTTACTGCTGCGGCTCGACAACAGTTAAAATATAACAGACTGTTAAATAACAACCCATCACTATGAGCGGGAGTCTTTCCGAGAGCGCGAGGGCACTAGCAAAGCGACTGACTGCAAGTTGATTTGAACCCGGTGGCGGTCTAGTCACGATCAAGTCACCCATTGTGGTCTCCCGTGGCGCAGCCCTCGTGGTCCTGGATCTGGACGACAGCTGGGATATTTCGGGCTGCAGTAGGTCTCCACCCTTACTGGCGATCGAAACAGTCTGGCGATACCCGGTGTCCCGACCGTCCTAGCGGCATTGTTGGGGAATATTGCCGTGTTCAATCTTTGTAGGAGGGCTCTTCTTTGTTTCCTTCGGGAGGCGCAAAGGGTTGCGTTCCTGAGCTGGAGTCTTCCCGAGGGCGCGAGGGCACTAGCAAAGCGACTGACTGCGAGTTGATTTGAACCCGGTGGCGGTCTAGTCACGATCAAGTCACCCAAAGTGGTATCCCGTGGCGCAGCCCTCGTGGTCCTGGATCTACACGACAGCTGCGATATTTCGGGCTGCAGTAGGTCTCCACGATTACTGGCGATCGAAATAGTCTGGCGATACCCGGTGTCCCAGCCGTCCTGACGGCACTGCTTGAAGGCTTTGTTTTTTTTTAACTTGATAGGGAGGACTTTCTTTATTTTGTTGAGGAGAAATTTCCACCTCCCTTGGGAGACACTTCCTCAGGTCGTAGAGGGTCTGTATGACTGCATCGCATGCTTGAGGGTCCGTAATTAATCAGTGATAGTAGAAATTAGAACAAGCCGTTAGCTGATCTTGATATTGCACCTAGTGTTGGCTTTTAATTCGCATATTGCATGCCTGCTTAAATCGACCACCCCGGTGCCTTGCTTTGGTGACCCCGGAACGCTTCTGCCCGTTTACAGGCTGAGAATTCACAACCCCTATTTCGGTTTCTGCCTCTGGTCTCTAATAAATTAATTTGTTATCCAATAAGTTAGTTTAAACTTGTGGTATTCCGGGAAAATCCCTTGTGTAAATATTTCTTTGTACATATTTTGAAAATATTTCACCACTCTTACTTTTGTAAATAGATTATTTGTTTTATACGGTGTTTCATTCAACGCTTCCCAACCAATCCACCCCAATCTAATACGCAACATTCTGATCTCTAATACACATGCCATAATTAAGGAGCCCTAAGGGACTTCGCCTGAGGACTTAGGTGGACCCTGTCTCCACTGAAGTTTACCCCGGGTCCAGGTAGGTGTAAATAGCAACCGAGGACAGAGACATGGTCCTGAGGGAGCGCAGCGTCTTCCTTTAAACCCTCGCTGCTGGCGCCTGAGCAAATCCCGTAATAAGTAGTAGTAGTAGTAGCAGTGGTGGGGAGGCCAATACCAAGCAAGTAGGCCACAATGGACCCTTTTTGCCAACCCCAGCAACCCAGCAACCATGCTCTACTCTTCCTCGGTTCCGTCGCCAAACCGCCTCGACCTCGAGATGAAGGCCGTGACGGTCTTCAATTGGTACGGTACTTACCTGATTCCTCTGCAGAGTCCTCGATCCGAACAATTCTGCTCGAAGACTCCCAAAAGCCTCGCATTCACACAGGTTATCCCGCAATAAAACCGTATTGATAAGGTTATCCCGTGAAAACCTCCCCATATTAGGGAAAGATAACCTTATCCCGATTTGACCCCTCACAATATATATCTTAAAAATTATTTACACTTAAGTATTAGTAAAATACGTAATTTGTTGAGAGGTTGTGATGAAACGTCAAGCTCCACTGTACGATAGCATATTATTGTTGCATTGCACTCACCACATGACGCCATGCGCGAGTTATGTACCCAATTATCGCTGACTAATTGTTATTTAATACTTATGAATATCCTTGTTCTATTTTGCAATAATATTTAGTATATAAGGAGATTTTGTCAATAAGCACGCACTTCTGTTACTGTACGAGTGCTGTGTGTATCAGCCAGTTCCGGTAGCTTAAGTCAGGGTTGTAACTAAAGGGTACAATAAAGAATAATAGTTGTTTTTAAAAATTCAATTTCTACCCCGTCAACCCTTACTGGCGCATCGTCGTTCGGGATGTTTTAACTGGCAAAACTGTAGTAAATCCATAGGTAGCAGCCCCCAGCAAACCCCGGTGAACGAACCTACGACTGCAACAACAACAAATTCAAAGAACAAGTCCGCAGCCAATATAGCAGACGTTTCTTTGAAGCCAGAAAAGTAAGTCCACAATTTTCCTATATACAAATTTCCTTTTATATCGATTTTCCAATTTTTACATGCATTGGTTTATGTAATCTACATATTTTTGCATTACAAATTGTGTTTACAATTATTATATGCATTGGTTTATGTAATTTTCATATGTTTGCATTATAAATTGATCTAATTATTATATGTATTGGTGTATGTTATTTACCTATGTTTGCATTACAAATTGTGTTTCCAATTATTATATGCATTGGTTTAGGTTATTTACATATTTTTGCATTATAAATTAGTGATATAACGGGAATAAGCTATATTTCTGGACGTTTATTTATTTATTTTTATTTATTATATGTCAAACGACAAACAAGTTGAGATAATATCTGAGATTTGCGAGGAATCAATATTTTCATTGCCTTCACTGAATCTAAGTGATATTCATAGTGAAAGCAGCATTGACGATAGCAGTCTATTAAAAGATATTTTTAGCTCTTCAATTTTATTTAATAGTGTTGAACCTTCAGCTATGATTAATTCAAGCGGGTCAGCCTCCGGGTCAAGTTCGGACTCAGTACTATCAAAAGTTAAAATTTATGGAGATGTCATCCCAAAATTTGATGGCAGCTCAGACACGTTACAAGTCTTTATTAATAGAGTAGACAAATTTTACGATAAATACGGAGACACACAAGACGATACATTAAACGATTATACATATTGCGTAATTTTAAGTAAACTATCAAGCACCGCCGAATCATTTATCAGTACACGTCCTGATATCCAGGATTGGCCTACATTAAGATGGGCATTACAAACAAAGTTTGGTGATCACACTGATAGGTTAACTTTATCGCATACCTTTAAATTTTTAACATTAAATCAAAAAGAAACATTAACGGATTTTATAGAAATAATTAAAAGCGTTCAAACACGTCTAAATTTAAAG
The DNA here is from genome assembly GCA_964006375.1 of Tillus elongatus. Taxonomy (NCBI): domain Eukaryota; kingdom Metazoa; phylum Arthropoda; class Insecta; order Coleoptera; family Cleridae; genus Tillus; species Tillus elongatus. The sequence goes on from OZ023270.1 coordinate 39,122,693, forward strand.
ATACAGGCAGACGATACTCTGTCTGTCGCACAAAAAATTGCACATATTGAAATTAACGAACAAACTGCCCTAGAAGTATTGTACAATAATTGTCCAGCCATGCTACAAACTATTCTAGAGGTTAAACAATTTAGAACGTTATCTCAGGCAACGCCTACGATAATTAAATATGTTTCTAAACACATAAATAAAAATAATTTTTCTAACACACAAAATGTGTTATCGAAAAATAATATTAAAATGCCTACAGCATTCAGACCACCTTATTATGGTCAACAAACACCTATAAGAAACAATAATACTTTTGCATTTAATCAGCAACCTAGAAGTAATTATTACACAAATAATAGGCAATTTACGCAGCCAAACAGGCCTCAGCAGCCACAATACCATCCTCCAAATATGCCTCAAAGACCACCAGTTACGCCGCAACAAAATCAACCAGCAACAAGCTTTAGCGCGATTAACCGGAATTTTAACAAAGGTGTCACAAACACGGGAAATAAAAATTTCCAACAGTCTCAATTTCAGAGGTGGCGAAACCCTCAAGTAAATTTAACAGAATTAGAAAATGAGCAGCATTTTCTAATGCAACCCGATAATCCGGAATACACCTACGAAATTGATCAACAATTTTCAGATTTTTATGACTACGAACAAGAAAATATGGACAGCAATCTATCACAAGTTTTGAATGAAGAAAATTCTGCTGAAAATTTTCTTTTACCAGCCTCGGAACAAAATTAGTAGAAACAAATCATAATTTAATCACATCTAGTTTACCATATATAGAAATTAGTGGTTTAAAAATCCTCATAGATTCAGGCGCTACTAATTCATTAATAAATCCCAACATAGCGTATAAATATTTCAGGAACGAAATTATAAATGAAGAATTTACTATCAAAACTATAATGAATCACTCTACACATAATCAAGTAGTGATAACAGACTTATTTCAAGCAGGACAATACTTAAAATTTTATGTACTTAATTTTCATGAACATTTCGACATACTATTAGGAACGCAAACTTTAGAAGAACTAAACATGATTTTAAATTATAACACCGGCAACGTTTTACTTAATAACGAGGAATATGAATTACTCAGGTATCAACCACCTGCATTTAATTATTTTCAGACAGAAGTAGAACCAGAGCAAACGACAGTGACAATTCCTGTTAACATAAAAAAAGGAACAGTCGTTATTCCGCACCAAGATTTAGGTCATTTTAAAATTCCAGAAAATATAACTACTGTAAAAAATTATAGAGCCACGGTACCTTGTATAAAGAGCAACAATAATAAATTTACTTTAAGTCTTAGCAAACCTTTAAAGGCGCATCATATTAATTTAAAAGAAATACACGTATGCCATGCACAAAAGCATCAAGCGAACCCTAAGTTACTTGACGTAATTTTAGCAGAAAAATTAAGTCATCTTTCACACAAAAAATATGAAATTTTTCAGACGCTCTTGCAATACAGAGACGTATTTTACCAAGAGAATGACAAACTAACTTTTTCATCAATAGTAAAACATAAAATCCCACTAAATTCAGACACACCTGTTTTTGTGATTTCCGCATACACAAAAATCGGAAATTAAACGACAAATTGATGAATTACTTCGTCATAACATTATTTCAGAGAGTACCTCTCCTTATTCAGCACCAGTTTTCCTTGTACCAAAGAAAGAAGGTAAAGATGGTAAAAAACAATGGCGAATGGTCATTGATTTTCGCAAACTTAATGAAAAAACTATAGAGGATAAATTCCCTATACCCAATATTGCCAACATATTAGATATTTTAGGAAATTCCAAATTCTTTTCGAAGATTGATTTAAAATCGGGATACCACCAAATAGAAATCGATGAAAATGATAGACATAAGACAGCATTTTCCACCGAAGATTCTCATTACCAATTCATTAGAATGCCCTTTGGATTGAGGAATGCACCAGCGTGTTTTACCAGAGTAATGTCAGAGGTCCTTAAGGGACTTATAAATAAAATATGCCTTGTCTACTTAGACGATATTATAATCTTAGGCAAAGATATACAAGAACATATGCGTAATTTAATAACAGTTTTACAACGTCTCAGACAACACCATTTTAAAATACAACTTGATAAATCTGAATTTTTCCTTGATGAGATCGAATACCTAGGTTTCCTGGTAACGACCAGAGGAATAAAGCCTAACCCCAAACTAATAGAGAAAATAAAAAATCTCAGCCTTCCAAAAACACCAAAACAAATTAAAAGCTTTTTAGGTCTATCCGGTTATTACCGAAAATTCGTGAAAAACTACGCAACTATTGCCAAACCATTAACGGAATGTTTAAAGAAGAATGCCAAAGTCGAGCATACTCCCAAATTTATAGAAGCTTTCGAAAGAATAAAACAAATTTTATGTAATGAGCCAATTCTCATTTATCCAGACTTCAGTAAAAAATTCGTACTCACGACAGACGCTTCAAATGTCGGTCTAGGCGCTGTATTATCGCAAGGACCAATCGGAGCAGATAAACCCATAGCATATATATCGAGAACCCTTAACCCGAGTGAAATCAATTACTCTACAATAGAAAAAGAGTGTCTAGCGATCGTATGGGCAACGAAACAATTCAGACCTTACCTTTACGGTACGCATTTTACAATTATTTCAGACCACAAGCCACTGCAATGGCTTTTCAATATCAAAGAACCCAACTCAAAGTTAGTGAGATGGCGTTTAAAACTCATGGAATATGATTATGAGATTATCTATAAAAAAGGTAAACTCAACGCGAACGCAGACTTTTTGTCACGATTGGAAGCTCATCCGATACAAGTGAATGACACCCCCGATGATCTTTTGTCACTTTTTGCTAACCCAGGTGACGTATCAGAACGTACACCCTTAGACATTACAGACTTAGATAGATTATTAAATGTACAAGAAATTGTAACCCCATCAAAGGTTAAAATTTTATCAGATGTACAAATAATACCCCCTAGTACAGAAACACCTTATTTACCTATAAATATCGAGCCAATAAATAACCAAACTAATAATGACAACAGAACCATTCATACCACTACACAATTTAGACCTGTAGAACTTATATTTGGACATTTAGACAATAAAGATATACTAGAAATTACTGAAAAGAGACAATATAATGCCTACTTAACAGATCTACAAGATCGAATTAAATCTCTTTATTCTCATGTATACGAACACACTAAGGACATTAAAGACAAATATATAGCGAAAGCTAACGAAAAACGCGTAGATCCACCTGCGATAAATACTTTAGATGCGTACTTATCAACCTTACCTCGTAACAAAACCAAACCTCTTTACAAGCATGTAAAGGTAAAGAAGGACTTAGATACCAAAATCGAGACAAGTAAAGGACGTACGTATCACAAACAAGAAACGAAACCCAGCAGAAAATACCAGCTGAAACGTTCATTTGTTACAGATGTACCAGCTACAAGTACACCTGTTAGTAGCAGTGTTAATATTAGTGAGCCACAATCTAGCAACAGTATCTAAGATCGAGATTAAAACGTTAGAAAATAATCCTGGAATCCTTCCACTAAAATTAGGTCCTGCCCGTGTGCAATATTCACACCACACATTTATACATAATTACCCCATTAAAATACTTGGTGATAAAACTAATCAACTAGAAAAATCAGTAAATACTTTTCATAAGAAAACCGAAAACAAATTAATTATGACACATATGATAGAACTGGAATATGTTGAGCAACAAATAAAATATTTAAAGTCTCAATTACGTAATATACACCCTAATATATTAGACCACACAGATAGACAAAAACGTGGAATTATTAACGCCTTGGGCTCAGTTTTTAAATTTGTGTCAGGCAATTTAGATGCATCAGACGGTGAAAGATATGATAAGGCTATCCATGAACTAAAATTAAATCAAGAAAACATGATAACAAACTATAATAAACAATTGTCGCTAAATAAACTATTAATAAATAATTATCAAGAAACCATTCATAATATGTCGGCTAATTTCAAACGAATACAAGAGTGCCTTGAAATGATCAAAGGTGAAGACCAACATTATGCAAACACTTTAAGTATGTTTAAAATCGGTATAATTGATATAAGACAAATTGTCGATAATTTAATTACTGCTATTAGCTTTGCTTCTTTGAATACTTTACATTTAACAATTGTTGATGAAACCTCAGTGAATGAGATGAAAAATGATTTATCTAAATATCACAGCAAAGATAATTTTTATTCATATGACAATATACTTTTCATTAGAACAATTATCGTTAATTATTACATAAACGAAGAGCATGTAGTATTTCTACTCCATGTCCCACTAATAAATCCAAAACCATTTAACCTTTATCATTTGTACTCCATTCCAACTACCAATTTAACCACCATCATTCCACCTACCTCTTATGTGGCAATGACGGAAGAAACAATTGTTTGCCTCAAAAGCAAGTGTCTACAAGTACAGCAAGAGTACTTCTGTAAAATCTCACACCTTGAGAGAAATTACCAGCAAGATACCTGCATCAAGAATCTTTTGAAAGTTAAAGAAGACCCTCAATGCCTTCACGTTCCAGTCGACATCGACGACATCCTAGTAGAAACCATCAGCGACGAAAAGTACCTGTTCATCGCACCTTCCGAAACGTTAATACACGAGAAGTGCGGTAGCGAAGAAGTTCATAAACTTAAAGGCACCTATTTAATCACAGTGCCTTATTCATGTAAATTCATAACGAAAACATTTGAATACGCCAACTTAGAAGGAACTTTACAAGAAGAACCTGTATACCTACCACCGATGGATAATAGTGTTGTTTCAGACATTAAGCCTATTCACCTGAACTTAAAATCATTTAATTTAGATCAGTTATCTAAATTAACTTTAGATCAAGAACAATTGTCACCAATGTCATTTATTTCCAGTGATACGATTTGGACTCATTCTAATTTACCTGTGTACTTGTTAATCTTTGTAATTGTAGTAATTACTTTAATATGGTGTAAGTGTGGAGAAAATGTAATATATAAAATCCAGCAAATTTATAAAACTAAAAATAGTGATGCTTTAGACAATAATGAAGATTTGGAAATGCAAGCCTTCCCTACACCATCTAAAAGAAGTAATTTATAATTTTAAGCATATATGTGTGTAAACCATTTTATTTTGTAATATGTATTATTTTTAAACTTCGTTACCCCTAACAACACATGTATGTAAACTTTTAGTTTTTAACATGTATCTTTATGTTTTTTCAACGTCAACTTTAGAACCCCTAAAGTTTCCTCTTAAGGGTGGAGGAGTTATGTACCCAATTATCTCTGACTAATTGTTATTTAATACTTATCAATATCCTTGTTCTATTTTGCAATGTCAGTGATAATATTTAGTATATAAGGAGATTTTGTCAATAAGCACGCACTTCTGTTACTGTACGAGTGCTGTGTGTATCAGCCAGTTCCGGTAGCTTAAGTCAGGGTTGTAACTAAAGGGTAGAATAAAGAATAATAGTTGTTTTTAAAAATTCAATTTCTACCCCGTCAACCCTTACTCGCGTGACAGTTCTAAGAATAGATAGTCTCATCATCATATCTTGAGTTATTTGTATCATGCACTGTACGTTCACGCCATACGTCACATCCTACTATAATAAGAGGATGTAAGGCTAGATGCATTCTCGCAACAATTAGAACCGTAGACCCGTTTCGCTCTCATTAGAGCTCTTCAGTACGCAATACTAATTGTAGCAAAAATGAATCTAAAGTAATACGGCTATAGTATGGCCAGCCTTTCAACACTAAGTGAGTGGTGGACGTGCCGCCACCTAGTTGCGGAACCAAGTAGTATGTTGTTACGCCAGCTCCAAATAACACAAAATGTTAAAAAAATAGAGACTGTATACAATGAAAATGCATCTAGCCTTACATACTTTGTCCCTATATTGGGGTAGAAATGGGCCAGGGCTGACAATTTTCTAAATTGTTAGTTAGTTGTATACATTCTCTATTTTTTAACACTTTGTGTTATTTGGAGCTGGCGTGACAACATACTACTTGGTTCCGCAACTAGGTGGCGGCACGTCCACCACTCACTTAGTGATAATAAGAGGAGATAGTCATCATTCATGGCTTATAATTACATTTGGCTGCTTGATCTAATATTGCGAACTACAAATAATATCAGGAAATTCGATCTTATTCACTTATTTACTTGCAGTTACGCTTATGTATGGTTTAAGTATTACAATTATTTATATTTTCTTAAAATTTACTAAGGTATGTTTCAAACACGCTGATGAAAATCTACCAAAAATTCTACCAAAATAAAAATATTCTACCAAAATATCCGCTAACCGCAAAATATTAATTGTGTCCGCTAAAGCTGTACAACATTCTACTGAATTCAGTAGAATTTCTACCGAGTTGAAAACACTGGTTCAGCTACTGTTACTACGTCTATGTAGAAATCCCATTTATCATAGTTCATCCTGATATTTTTATCTGTTATATTTAACTGTTATTTCTAAAAAACAGTAACTGTTGCGACCTGTCAAATATTATAACCGTTTTTCCCATCACTACACGTTTGTAATGTATGCGAAGGACGTCTTATACAAAAGATGGACAATTTATTTCTATGGTAGTCAGGAACTATTCAACATTTTATTCGATTTGGTTTTGGTGGTAGCAGTTTGTTATTTCAAAACGTTGCGGCTGGCAACTGGCAAATACAACATAACCACAACCCACAACTGTAAATTTAATTTTCTTTAATTTCCAGTGATTGTAGATTTGGAATATAAAATTATAAAAGACTCCAAATAAAACAGCGAACTCGCAGCATCCATTTAATTATTTGAATTCTCAATATATTTAACTTAGCTGGCAATAATGGCTGTAAGTAAAGTACTTTGCTGTGTATCTGTAAATTTGTTTTCTTTACATTTCATTTTACAAACAAAATATTTTAACGTACTTCTTGAATATTTGCTCATGCAGAGTTGCACCTACAACATACTATATTGTTTTAGTCAGCAGCAGCTGCTAAGATAGCCGAAGTACGGGAAACCACAAGAGTTGAACGAATTGGTGCACATTCACACATTAGAGGTTTAGGTTTAGATGACAGCCTTGAAGCAAGGAAGGTAAGATCTTTTGTATATCTAGTATAAGCGCCCTTTAAATATCTAATTTGTTTAGATTTCCCAAGGAATGGTTGGGCAGTTGTCTGCCAGGAGAGCTGTTGGCATTGTTTTACAAATGGTGCGAGAGGGGCGAATTGCAGGTCGAGCAGTGCTCTTAGCTGGACAACCAGGTAAATTTTTGCTATTGATCTTATCTTTTTAATGTTAGTGTAGCAGATATCTACATCTATATACCTAGTGTACAAAGTTTATAATTCAAATTTTCATTTGGATATTAGTGTTACCCTTGTAAATGAATGTATTTGTTTAAAGTAAAATGAACGGTAATTCTGCAGTTGAATCCGGTGAACCGGCAGAGTCGTCGCACAATAGAATGCCGTCGTTGGAGTTCACGTGCTGTTGCCACATCCTTCTCTTTATCGACTTTGTAAGGAAATAATATTTAGTACAAACTTAAAAAGTCGGGACGCAGCAAGTACGCTGTGGTAGCGAATTTCTATACAACTTTTTTTCATGTTAAGTATGTTTTTTTAAGAGACTAAATGTAGGTCAAACTTCAAAGATCGAGACTCAGAAAGTGCGCTATGGTAGCGAATGTTCCTAGAACTATTTGTAATGTGAAATATGTTATTTTCATGAGACATAACATTTTGTACAAAGTTAAAAAGTCGTGACGCAGCAGGTGCGCTATGGTAGCGAATGTTCATCAAAATGATTTTAATGATGAATATGTCTTTTTAATGAGTCATAATATTCAGTTCAAAGTCAAAAAGTCGGGACGTAGCAAGTGCGCTATGGTAGCGAATGTTCCTAGAACTATTTTTAATGTTAAATATGTTTTTCAAGAGAGATAAAATTTACTACAAAGTTAAAAAGTCGGGACGCAGCAAGTGCGGTAAGGTAGCGAATTTCCATAGAAGTATTTTGAATGTTAAATATGCTTTTTTCATGAGACTTAAAATGTAGTACAAACTTCAAAGGTCGGGATGCAGAAAGTGCGCTATGGTAGTGAATGTTCCTAGAACTACTTGTAATGTGAAATATGTTTTTTTCATGAGACATAACATTTAGTACAAAGTTAAAAAGTCGTGACGCAGCAAGTGCGCTATGGTAGCGAATTTTCATAGCAATGTTTTGAATGTTAAATATATTGTTTTAATCACACATCAAATTTAGACAAATTTTGACAATCTCGCCCACAGGAGAAAGGTTGGACTGTAAAATAACCCACTTTTATTAAACGGTTCGGTACAAATTCTCGTACGTTTGCAAATAGGCACATGGGCTTTACCCATCATTAAGTATTTTGGCAAATGAAATACAGAAATTAAGTTTATTGTGACGGGCAGGAATAATTTCTTTTATAGCTATAATGAAATAGAAGGGAAAGGTGAGTAAAAATATGTATTAAAATGTCATAAAAATTAGATTGTTTGGCGATATATTTGCCCGCTTAACTGAGAATAAGTATGACGCCTCAAGATGCCGCAAGAGGCGAATCCTGTTGCAAAAACTATCAGTGTCTCATCCAGTAGCCCACAATTTTCAGCAGACCCTGCCTTTCTGTAAAGAGGGTAGGGATCTTTAACGTGCCTAACATCGCATGGCCACGGGACCGACGGCTTTATGTCCCCTCCGAAGGGCGGAACGTGCAGATATTAAACTTACTGAAATACAATGGCAGAACCTTGGTAGATGTTAATGTTACAGTTTGTATTGAAAAAGTGAAAGGAGTACCCTGGGAACGAACTCAGTACCCTTATGTCCAAAGGCACACGTTCTTACCCCTCAACCACCGAGGTTCTTAATGCACACAGAATATTATATATATAATGGTAAAAAAGAAATGGAAAGTAAATTGCGTGCCAAAACTATGTATTCGGAAAGGTCATTTAACCCAATGGAATAAAGTCGCTTATTAATACAATAGAACAATAGACACCCACCAAATTTTATAAAATTTTGCGTATTTATTGTCAAAAATGACTTGTCCATATATATATATATATATATATATATATATATATATATATATATATATATATATATATATATATATATATATATATATGTATGTATGTATGTATGTATACTTTCATTCTTCTGATTATTTAAAAGGCAGAGCCTATCTTGTATCATAAAGCTTTTGTACAGTGCAGTCGGTTGCACTATACATAGTCATGTCAGCTTTCATAGCGAATATATATATATATATATATATATATATATATATATATATATATATATATATATATATATATATATATATATATATATATATGTATGTATGTATGTATACTTTCATTCTTCTGATTATTTAAAAGGCAGAGCCTATCTTGTATCATAAAGCTTTTGTACAGTGCAGTCGGTTGCACTATACATAGTCATGTCAGCTTTCATAGCGAATTACTTCTTTAAGGTTTCCTAAGTCTTTTCATAAGCTATTATTTTATGGATGTTCATTACCATAACGCAATTGCTGCCTCAATATAGGTGATTTCGAAAATTTTCCGTTTTACTTGATAAATTATATCATACTCCCTACCATAATGCACATGTACTTATTATATTCGTGTTCATTAGCGTAAAACACTTACTGCGTCAATGTAGGTATATTTTAACATTTTTCCGTTCACCTTGATAAATTATATCATACTCCCTACCATAATGCACATGTATTTATTATATTCGTGTTCATTACCGCCAAACACTTGATGCGTCTATATAGGTATATTTTTAAAAATTTTCTGTTTTTCTAGCTCAATTGTATCATACTCCCTACGATATCACACATGTATTTTATTCGTATTCGTTACCGTAAAACACTTGCTGCGTCAATATAGATATATTTTTAATTTTTCCGTTTTACTTGCATACCTATATCATACTCCCTACCATAACGCACATGTATTTATTATATTCGTATTCATTACCGTAAAACACTTGCTGCGTCAATATAGGTCTACTTTAAAAAAATCCGTTTTACTTGCATAATTATATCATACTCCTACCATAACGCACATGGATTTATTATATTCGTATTCATTACCGTAAAACACTTGCTGCGTCACTAAAGGTCATTTTTTTCCGTTTTACTTGCATAATTATATCATACTCCCTACCATTACGCACATGGATTTATAATATTCGTGTTCATTACCGTAAAACACGCATTATTATACCATACGCTACCATAACGCACTTACTGCGTGCATATTTATTTTTATGAATTCCCGGATCTTTTAATTTATTTCTACTACTAAAAGGATGTGGCAACAGCGCGTCAACTGCAACGACGAAATTCTAGTGCGCGACGACTGCCGGTTCACCGGATTCAACTGCAGAATTACCAAATGAACTTCCCCATTAGCAGCTAACGGAACTACGCATAACGTCACAAAAATATTTAACACTGTTAGCGACTAATACTAGCTAAAACTAACTGAAGTATTGTCATTGACATACAAGACTTCAATCGCAAGATATTGGGGTGGTTTGAAAAAGTTGGTCATTAGCTGCTCACTGAACTACACATAACATCACAATATCAATCAACACTGTTAGTCTCTAATACTGGCTAAAAGTAACTGCGGTGATCTTGATAAAGATACTTTTTTTTCAAATGGGGAAACTCTGCATGGGCAACTGAGAAGGGGACCCAGATAGTATCACACTCCTACCAACTAAAACCCCCTCATTGCTCCCTAGAACTGTCTCTTGTGGACATATCTTCAGTGCGCCGGGTTGTCAGTGTTTCTCTCCCAGGGATGGTTTGTTTTTCTGTTAGCTCTAGTGATGTATAGTGAGGCACCAAATATGTCTGTGACATAGGGCACCAGATAAATAACCCTACATTTCTGTTCCTCCCCCCTTCCTCCTCTGCTCTTTAGGATCTTTGTTGCTACCTGTAGATATTCCACTTTGCCCTCATCCATGTCTTCTTCTATTAGTTCATAGATGTCTGCATACTTATATTCATGGTTACAGCATACCCTTCGTCCCTTTCTCTTTTGGGTCCACTAGCAAAACAACGTATTCGTCTTCTTTGAGCTGGGCGAGGCTTCCAGTAATAATACTAGTCTCATAAATATTCTCTGGCCATTCGATGTCCAAAAGATCTACACACTCTTTAAATGAGGAGCAATTTTCAATTGTTACTATTATTTCTTCATTTTCCATGCTCGCACTGGTTTGAGTGCATACCGCCTTTGTACCTTGTCCTACTCTGAGATTCACCTGCACCTCCATGCTTACTGTAGCTTTTTGAGCAGGCTTTGCTAGCTTAATTTCCCTTGGATACTGGCATTTTATACTTATCACTGTAGTCAGGTGACCCATTTCAGCGATCTTCTTCTTGATTTAACTCTTTACGTTTGGTATTTTCTTAATTAGATAATTTAGGTCTCTCGAAATTGCTGTTAGCTTGGCCATCGTATCTCTCAATTCTTCCCACTCACCAGTGTTCCATATGTCCAGCAGATTTGAAAAGCTACCAACACGGTTGGCCACCGAATTAGATAGCAGCTTTACCTCTTCAGCTCTTTGCCACTCGTACTGCTTGCAGGGTCCTTCCAATTCGTAGTCTGTTTAGGCGGATGGGATCTTGAAATGCTGTCCCTCCTCTTGAAAGGATCTATGTCCTCCACATCCTTTTTTTGAAACAATGGAGTGTTAGCACCCCCCGGTATCCGTGGGCCTGTCACACCTAAAGGTGGAGTGGGATTCCCCAGACGAACTGGGGTAATTCATTTTGTGTTTTACCTTTCATTTTTCTTTGGTCTAGATTTGTCTGGGTTGCCTTCCCTTTATTTACTTTTATTCAGATACCATCTAATAGTCCATGTCGTCACAAGCTTTGCACCTGACCCTGCCCTCCACCAAGGTTTACACTCTGCTTCGGAACAGGGTTGCTTAGGTGATTCTTTCCTTGTCTGTTCCCCGACCTTCCCTTCCACCGTGATTGATACACAATCTCCGGGGAGGTTGCTTGGGTTAATGGGGTCCTCCGTGTGAAGGTGAGGATAGGAAGTTAGATAGTGAGAGGCTGATGAGCTCAACCAGGAGTCTTGTATTTCGCATCACTATCCTTAGGACACCCATTGATAAAGAAACTGACTTACAAGACTTCAGATCACTGAACTACGCATAACATCACAGCAATATTCAACAATGTTAGTGACTAATACTAGCTAAAAGTAGCTCCAGTAACGCCATTGACTTACAAGACTTCAGATGAGAGATATTGGGGACAGTTTGAAATTTTTTGTCTTTAGCTGCTCACTGAACTACACATGACATCACAACAGTATTCAACACTGTTAGTCACTACTACTAGCTTAAAGCATTAACGTCATTGACTTACAAGATTTCAGATGCGAGATATTAAGCGGTTTGAAAAAGTACCCATACCATCACAACAATATTCAACACTGTTAGTCACTATTACTAGCTAAAACATTAGCCTGCAAAGTGTAAACATCAGAAAGATCTGCTTGTACTTTTATGGTTCTTATCACAAGTTTTTTACATCCAAATTTGTTAAGGTTTATGACAAGCTGCAGCATTTGTTTGTGTGCACTGGTGGTAGTGTTGGTTACGGATTTTGAACATTGTAGTGGAAGTTACATTTGAATTTTCTTTGCTGGAGTGTATTCTGCAATTGAACAGTTTTTTTTTTGCACCGTGGTTATCTTATCTCCTGGTATTGTGTTGATGGAAAAAGCTTTTAACTTTATCAGTTTATTGATATTTCATTTTATACTGTTTATCTACAGCTGTCCATAAATCATGAGTGACTGCTCAAGATGTGGTGTTACTGGTAAGACCTTTAGTTGTGACACCTGTAAGCTCTTGTTCTGTGAGCAGTGTTCAGACCTTAGTGCCTCTGAGATTAGATGCATGGAGTTGAAGAAGAGGAAGCTGTTGTTTCTGTGTTCTGATTGTGAGGATGGTCTCAAACAGTTGCCAAACCTGATTGCTAGAATTAGTGATGTCGAAAAGCAGCTTGAGAAATTGAAGGTAACAGCAGATTTGCCCAATACTGTACAGGTTCCAACTGGTAGTGACTCCTATATAGAGGATATAATACAGGAGATTCGTGAGCGAGACAAGAGGAAGTCAAATATTATTATTTTTGGACTCCCCGAATCTGAGTCTGGGTCTACTGCTAGCCGTGGTGAGAGTGATGTTGACAGACTGGAAGTGAAGAATATCCTCCACAAGTTGTGTCCTGAGGGTGATTACTCCCAGATTAGGCTATTTCGCCTGGGTAGGCATTCCAGCAGTGCATCCGTTCCTAGACCTCTAAAGGTTACTCTCTCTGATGAACATCAGGTACTTAGTATTCTGCGCAGGACTGGAAGACTCAAGGATGATCATTTGTATCGTAATGTCAGAGTTAGGCAGGACAGAACCCCTAGGCAAAGTGCATACTCCAAGTCTGTGGTCAGTGAATTGAGGCGGAGGGTGGATGATGGTGAAGTAAACCTCAAGATTAAGTATGATAACGGTGTTCCGACTATTGCTTCTTTAAACTAGATCAGCCCAACAGTGTTAGGATACCAATTTATTACCAGAATTCTCGTGGTTTACGTACTAAAACAGAAGATCTCTACCTAGGCTTGTGTCGGTTGTCTGAATTCAAGATAATTGCTCTTAGTGAAACTAATTTACAGTCTGACATTGGTGATTCTGAGCTGTTTCCGCGTTCATACAGTGTGTTTAGGGCAGATAGAAGACTGGATGTTACTACTAAGAGATCTGGTGGAGGAGTACTTTTGGCAGTTCATTGTGATGTTCAGGTGGCTCAATTGAATTTATCTGCGATTTTAGAGGCGGTACCGGTTATTGATATTGTTGCGTGCAGGTGCACTTTGGATCAGATTGTGTTTCATGTGGTTTGTATATACATACCACCATATGTGTCAGCAGCGCAGCTTGAACTTTTCCTTAATGTGCTGGAACAATCTGTCATTCCGCTGTTGGAAAATTTGGTTATTATAGGTGATTTTAATGCACCTCAGTTTATTTATGGACAAATCACTGATCCTAAAACCAAAGCTATCCATGATTTTTCAAATTTTTTAAACCTGTCACAGTTTAATAATATTTCCAATAGAAACAATAGGCTGCTTGACCTTGTCTTTGCCAGTTGTAATTGCTCGGTTCTCCATGATATGGATCCACTAGTGCCCGAAGATGGATATCACCCTGCTTTAGGCATATTTCCTGAATTCAGGAAAAATTACAATGGTCCTAAATACTTTCCATGCAACAATCAGGTCTCTTACAACTTTCGAAAGGCCAATTACCCTGCATTGTATGCTGCAATACTTGATGAAGATTGGTCTCAACTGGAGTCCTTTACTACCGCTGATGAGGCTTGTAGTTACTTTTATGGCAGACTTTACAGTATCTTTGAACAACATGTTCCTCAGTGCAAGAGGTCATCTAGAAAATTTCCTCCCTGGTTTACCAATGAAATAATAAATGATATAAAAAATAAGGAGAGGTGCTATACAAGATATAGGAGGCATAAACGTGATAGTGATCATGCAGAGTATAGTCTTCTTAGATCTATAGTTAAAAACAAGCTCAGCAACAAGCATATGCTGAGTATGTTTGTGGAACTGAAGAGTCTCTTAAGATTAATCCCTCTAGATTTTGGTCTCACATGCAGGAAAGGAGGCGAGCAAGTAACATTCCAAGTACTGTGTCTGACGAAAATGGCATGGTTTATAATGAACCCCAAACAATTGTTAACTGTTTTGGAAACTATTTTAAAAGTGTGTACCGTCCTCAATACATCACTGAACCGGTAGATAACTCTGGACCATCGCATATGGCAGTCAGTGTGACAGTGATTGGTGATAAGGAAATTCTTAAAGCCATCAAGAAGCTCAAGAACAAGTTTACTGCTGGACCAGATTTGGTGCCATCCTTGTTGGTTAAGGACTGTGCGCATGCTCTTCTCAGACCCCTTAGAACCCTGTTTAACTTGTCGCTGCGCACACATTGCTTCCCTGTGGTTTGGAAGGTTGCTCGGATCTGTCCTGTTTTTAAGTCTGGGGACCGTTCGAGGGTCAGCAACTACAGGCCTATAGCTATCCTATGTAATTTTGCTAAAATTTTTGAGACAGTTGTGTATGCTCGTATTTATCCTGCCGTGAAGTGTCGCTTGTCACAATACCAGCATGGGTTTATGGAGGGGCGCTCAACACTGACGAATTTATCCCTGTTCACACAGTATGTAAGTGAAGCTTTGGATGGACGGGGTCAGGTGGATGTTATTTATACAGACTTTTCCAAAGCGTTCGATCGTGTTGACCACTCAACACTTCTGTACAAGCTGCATTTGGCGGGGCTTGATGGACGGCTGATAGCATTCTTTGGATCCTACTTGACTAACCGTGTGCAATATGTTTTTTATAATGGATTTAAGTCTGAACCCTTCACTGCTAGCTCCGGCGTTCCACAGGGTTCCAATCTTGGCCCACTCCTCTTTTTGTTATTTATCAACGACATAAGCTCTGTAATTTCTGGTAATCATCTATTATTTGCTGATGATCTCAAGTTATACTCCAGTGTTCACGATATTGGTGACTGTTCAAGACTCCAGGTAGACCTTGACAACTTGCAGCTGTGGTGTGTTGAGAACAGACTTGAATTAAATGTCTCGAAGTGCAAAGTGATGACATACACTAGAAAAACCAGCCGTATAGCTTTTCCCTACAAAGTGGGTGGTGTACCATTGGCTAGGACTGAAACGCACAAGGATCTTGGCATTGTATATGATGAACATTTAAGTTTCACTGGACATATTCAAACAATTACAGCATCCTGTTTGAAGTTGATGGGTTTCATTGTGAGGAATAGCAGATCATTTTCCAATTTGGATAGCTTGAAAATTCTCTATTTTGCCTACATTCGATCGAGACTTGAATATTGTAGCTTGGTTTTTAATCCCTTTTATAGTGTTCAGATTGGTGCTCTGGAAGATGTTCAGCGTAAGTTTTTAAAACACCTTGTATATAGGGCATCTGGTACCTACCCACAGAGAGGATGTGATCATGGCCAATTGCTGATGCAAGCTGGCATACCCAGTTTGTATTCGCGTAGAAAAGTTGCATCTGTCATGTTCCTGCATAACTTGTTTCATGGTAAAGTTGATTGTCCAGACTTATTGATGCAATTAAATTTCTCAGTTCCACGGGCTGCATCTAGAGTGATGAGAGTGTTTAAGCCTCCAATACCAAGGACTAACTTGTATATGAAGTCACCTGTTTATACAATGAGCTCTGACTTTAATAACATTGCAAACTTGTGCGACTTCTATTCGGATAATGCTACAGTTATTCGTAGGGTGGCTATATCTTACTTTGTCAGTTATTAGAACCATTATATGTACTGTTTTGTAGAATTTCTGCCTTGTGATGTTTTGTACAGTATTTTAGTTTTGTAGTTTAGTTTAATTTAGTTTAGTTTAGTTTTTAGTTTGTTTTTTTTTTTTTTTTTTTGGAAGTATTTTTTGTTCATATTATTACATATTGTTCTTTTTGTATGGTGCCCTATTAATGGGATTATCCTGTTGGGCATGTATTCAATAAATAAATAAATAAAAGTAACTGCGATAACGTCATTGACTTAACAAAACTTCAAACGAGAGATATTGGGGGCGGATTGACAAATTTTGTCATTAGCTGCTCACTGAACTATGCATAACATCACAACAATATTCAACACTGTTAGTCAATAATACCAGCTAAAAGTAACTGCGGTAATGTCATTAACTTACAAGACTTCAGAAACGAGATATTAGGGGTGGTTGGATACATTTAGTCATCAGCTGCCTACTGAACTACGCATAACATCACAAAAATATCAACACAGTTAGTCACTAATACTAGCTCAAAGTAACTGCGGTAACGGCACTGAGTTACAAGATTTTAGATGCAAGATATTAGGGGCGGTTTGAAAAAATGGCCATTAGCTGCCCACTGAACTAAGCGTAACATCACAACAATATTGAACACCATTAGTCACTTATACTTGCTTAAAGTAGTTGCAGTAACGTCATTGACTTACAAGACTTCAGATGCGAACTATTGGGGGCGGTTTGAAAAAGTTAGCCATCAGCTTCCTACTGAACTACACATAACATCAAACCAATATGTAACACTGTTAGTCACTAAAATAATCCAAAAGTAACTGTGGTAACGTCATTTACTTACAAGACATCAGATGCGAGTTATTAGGGGGGTTTGAAAAATTTGATCATTAGCTGCTCACTGAACTACTCATAACATCACAAAAGTATTCAACACTGTTAATCAAAAATTCTACTAATATTGGGGGTCGTTTAAAACAGTGAGTCCCTAAGTTGCTTAGTGATCTATGTGCAACATCACAACATTTACGTGTATCAGTCCTTATAAGTTACAAGTAACTGCCGTAGTGTCATTGACTTACAGAAATTATTGCGGTTGGCTTTAAGAAGTTGGTCATCAGCTATGAATATCATAACATTATTTAACCCTGTCAGTCCTTTTTATTAGCTATAAGTAACAGTTGTAGCGGCATTAACTTACGAGACCTCTAATACGAAATATCGGGAGCGGTGTGAACATGTTTATGATCAGTCAGCCAGCTGAATGATTGAATCACAATCTTTTTTGATCTACAGTTTAAAACTTCTAGAAATAATTAAATGTCGTTTAAAATTTTCACAACTTTGAAAAGTCACCTTAGGCTGGTATTTTACTTGACAATGACGTACACAGTTTCATATTACATTACGTTTGGCAGTAATATTTTCCTGCAAATGTTTAATACTTAATAGTTGCAACAGTTGCAAATGGCAAAGCTAGGTGTTGTGATGTTACATTTATCCGATCGACAAAGTAGTCATTAATCTGAGAGGTCTGATTTAGAATAATTGTCGAATATCTTATATCAATCACTTGATATGTCTCGTTGTCATTGACTTAGGTAAAAAGAACATCTACAATAATATCTGAAAGCCAGTTTTTATTATTTGTTGTTTCGTATTCTACATATGACACTTCTTTAACCATACATGTTGCCTTTCCATGTACTGATATAAAGTAGTTTCTGCCTTTGGTGTATTGTAGAAAGTTATATCTTGTACAAGACCAAAAAGTTATTTGTGTCATAGGAATTCATTTTCTGTTTTCTGGGTTAAAACGAGTTTTAGCCATTAAAAGCTGTGGTAAAAAATAGGAGTAGTAAAATGATTTCAGCTTTGGAAACATATTGTTCCAAAGTTTATCATTTATGTCGATCCTGTGTACTAGAATTTTATTATTTGCATAAACAACGAAGTCGCAGTACCTTCGGTTACATATCTTTAAAAGGCCTTGAACGTGATAAAAATAATTGTCAAATTTAATTAACCATTTTTATCTTAATAGGGTGGTCGTGTGGCATTCAAATCGCAATCTAAAGACTGTATGAGCACTTTGCTTCTATGATGCCATCGTTATCTATAATGCCCTCTGGTGATGCTGCTAGAAATGGTTCTTCCTTAAAAATGATTAATCCCGACTTTTGAAACAAACAATTGTTTTCGCATTGTTTTATACACATGTCTATCGTGCCATTTTCCTTAGACACTCCATACTTTATAGCTGGAATGTAACTTGGATTGTCTTCATTTACAACACTTCTGGCTAGGTTCTCCATAATTTTATGAGACCTTGCTTTGAAGACTCTTCCAAAATACGAGCTGGTAAGTTGCTTGGTCCTTTCGGTTTTCCATAATTCACTGTTTCTGTGTTGTATTGTAAGCCTGGCTATTTCCAAAATATTTGCTTCTGATGTACCATTAATTATACCTAAGAATGCCAAAGATTTCTCTCGTTAACATTGTGGCATCATTATCTTCCTTCCATTCTAGTTGATTACACTTTTTCAAACATAATTTGCAAGAAAACGGTATCTGTTCGTAATCAAAGCCAACTCCACCTTGAACACAAAGTTCTTACACTGATCACATTGTACCCAGTCAACCACAGTATTTGTACGGTCCATTCCACAGTAAAGACACCTTAACAATTTATATATATATATATATATATATATATATATATATATATATATATATATATATAAATTTACTACATATGTTGCCTTGAGATAGACCTTACTACGTACCAAAATTCAACTTTCTAAGTTTATAGAAAATTTAGTTATTCAAATTTTATTTTTCTTTCGAAAAAAAATTTTTCTCTGAATATTACAAAGGTATTTTAATGAAATTTGGTGGATATCTTGCCTTAGGAAAGACCTTACTACATACCAAAATTAAACTTTCTAAGTTTATAGAAAATTGAGTATTCAAGTTTGAAGCATTTAATAAAAATCCACTACCATAACGCACTTGCTGCGTCCTGAACTTTTTTGTTTTTATAGGAGTGTCCATTAAAATAACTCCCATCAAAGTGGGACTTTTGCACTTCTCTGTCTTTTTCTCCACTCTTCTTGTGACAGTATTTCGTCACCACTGTCGGTTCTTTTTAGACTCATTTGCCTTTTTTTGTAAAGCGAGATCTGGGAATTACATGATGGATTTCTTTGTAAATACTTAATACTTGTTCTCGGCATTGACGCAGAAATCTAGTGGATCTCATATTTTTTTGGCCTTGGGATGTTATACATATTGCTATATCTCTTTATTTTAGGATCTCTATCATTAGTGCTAACCAGAGACAGCAAAGGAGCATATATTTAAATTACCACATCAATCCACTTTTTGTTGAAATACTTATTTGTTTGACCTACTAACACTAATTCAACTTTCGCCAGCAAATTCTTAAAATGCTTGTAGAAGGGACTGCCTTTAAGTAAACCTATATGTTTTTCTTCCTCTTTTGTATAAACATCGCTTATGTCGTGAACCATTTCTTCGGATTCTTGTGTGGCTCCAACTAGTCGTGTATAAGCGTCTTCAACATTTTCATTACATTTATCAGACATCAAGAGTATGTACATATCTGAGAGCCAGTCCTCTATTTGCCTCAAACTTCTCAGCATGATACACCTTGCGAATGAATATTTAAGGAAAGTTGTATTTCCTTTTCAACACATGTGTTATTTATGTCCGCTGAAATATTTTTCATTAGATGGGCGCAGCATAAGTGTATGTTATTAAAGAAATGGGGGATTTATGCCGACACATAACATAATTCAAGGTAATCTGAGAGTGATTTTTTATTGCAAGATATGACAACAGCGTGAATGTTGGCATAACTAAAATCGGTTACAACAATACCAAATGCTGGCCATGACTTATTTTCTTTGCAGAATACTCTAAAGTCTTGGAAAATTTTTCTTATAAACTTTGATTGATGGTGACCAGAAATCATCTCAAATATTGGGCATATACATCCCTATACCGGTATGACAGCAGAATAGATTAATACTTTCTTCACATTTTTTAGGTCTGGTTCCTTCACTACACCACCAGTGGCATCAAAAAATAATGTTGGAAGACAACCACTCTTATTTTGGCTGCTTAGTATTTTCAACTGTTCGTCGCTGTAAATTTTAACTACAAAGGGAACACAAACTTCTTTTATGTATTTGGGCCTGTCATCTTGCATCTTAATCAAGTCTATCATATAGTCTTTGTCCCTGTCTCTACAAGATACTGCTTCTGGTCGTATTTTTCTCAAAGTTGAATCTGAACGATACCCTGTAAATTTCCAAATTTGCTTCAAGCAGACATTTTCTTTTGAGTTAAGATGGGTTTTGATCAAGTAGCCTTTTTTGGCACTTGCTTCTTCTGTATCCTTTAACACTACTAATAAGCTTGTTGTGGGAATATATTTCTTTCCAAACACCTATAGGTATCATTAAACTGCCTTCTAGTAAGACACAGTCTTCATACCTACTTTTTGTCATAATCTTAATATTTTTAAAGTTTTTTGGCAAAAGTTCGCAAATTTCTCCTCTAGTGATTGGGGTATCTAAAACGTGGGAAACAGTTAATTTATCTGGTGTGATGTCTACGTTACCATGTATTTTTATCCTTTCAGATTCCTTCCTGTGACTGATTTTTTGGCTACTTGGAAATATCTGATCTTTACTGGGTGATGCCTTTGGGGTGGAGGTGACTAGTTCTATAAAGTTTATATCAAACCTATGATTATTTTCAACTATTTTTTAGCCCATCCCGCAAAATTATGTTTTGTCTTCTGGAGTCTCAGGATAAACTGCTCAATAAACAACATCCTTATTATCGGCAAAAAATATAGTCGTTTTTTCAGTATTAGCTTTTCTCAAGTGATTGTAAATCTTAGACCTATTTTTAAAAGTGTTGAATATTTTTAAGCTTTCACATATTTTTTCATAAATGTCGGTTTTTTGCCTATAATGCTTCAAGTCGTCGTTGTTTATTTCCAACTTCATTACCTGTTCTAGTATAACATCTTTAAAATGTCTATTATTATCACAACTGAGCTTCGAACTTAGAACGTGTTTGCATAAAGCTTTGTTTCTTTGAATTAGATCATATATCTGACTCAGAAATAAGTTTTATATTTTAGAGACTTTGCAATTACAGAAAAAGTCTGTCATTGCCTTTATGTGTATAAGTGTACTATAGTCACAAGCCCGAATTTCATTCTGTACTATAAACATTACTTGTTTTAAAATATTTATTTTTGTTTTGTTTTATTAAACATTATTTTTCAGACTATATTAGAAAGTAATTAAATCAACATTGTAAATTAAGTACGCAAAATAAAAATATTATTCCAAAATGACAAGTATTTTAACTTAAAATAATTACGTAATTTTTGTCAAGATAAAGAATAAATAAATCTAGTATTCTAAATGAGTATACTTATGTAGTTCGGAAGAAATAATGGATAAAGAGTATTGCGACAAAAAAAAATGCTTTAGAGCAGATAATAATTGGTGAAGATTAGAAAAAACAATAAATAACAAGCAGAAAACTAAGTCAAAGAGTACTAGATATTGACTCAAAATTCAAATGAAGACAAAGGAAAAAGTAAATATCTAGTAGGAATTCTACTAAAATAAGTTTGGTTTGAAATAATTAAAAATATTGAGCAGACGTCATAAAATAATAGCGTTTTATTTAAATAAATGAAATTAGCAAATTATAAAAGACAAAACATTTAAGAAGCCAGCTATTTTACACCTAACAGGGTTTGGAGTTTTGATAAGTAACAAGGAGAATGAAGCCTGTTGCAGGTTATGAATACAATGTTTCACAATAAGATTACAGCATGCTGTTTACGGCAGGTATAAGGTAAACTTTTTCGATTTGTGGTAAAGCCTGTATATAAAATGATTAGCATTGATAAGGTAAAGAAATTAAATTACTTAGTAAAAGTCTGGACACAGAGAGTGTGTTATGGCTGTTAATTTTCATATAATATATATATATATATATATATATATATATATATATATATATATATATATATATATATATATATATATATATATATATATATTTATTTGTGTGTGTGTGCGCGTGTGCGTGTGCGTGCGTGCGTGTGTGAGCATGCGGGCCTGCGTGCGTGTGAGAGAGGGGGGGAGAGAGAGAGAGAGACATCGAACTGTTTTATGATTACTCTACTACATATATGTATTTTAAAAAGACTGTCGTGACCTCCACATAAGTGAATTTTTTTTATGCAAACTCGATAAACAAGTGTTTTCAACGAAAATTCAAGAAAAAATCCAGAGGAATGTGCTAAAAGAAAATTGGTTACTAAAGTCGGAATTTTTTTTCATGGAAATTCGCTAAAAAAAATAGTATATCTACAAAAATTGGCTAAAAAAAATTAACGTAAAAAATTGAATAAAAACATTTTTCCCAAAAATTTCCATAAACAATTTTTTCCATGAGAATTCATTAAAACCTCATTTTTCACGAATTTCGTTAAAAAAATATTCCATTAAAACTTTGCTAAATATTCATTCACACAAAAATTTTAGAAAAAATTCCTCCTTTTGGCTAAAAATTTTGTAAGAAAATTTGCTATTACAAGAACATTTTGTTTCAAACCGCCCCAATACTCTGTATATGAAGTCTTGTGTAAGTTAATGCAGCTACCGCAGGTACACAAAGGTGGTGGACATACAGTATTGAATCACACTAGACCTTAAGGTCACAGTGGAGGGACCGTTATGGCCCACTCACAATATAACCTAACCTAACCTACAGTGTTGGATAGTGTTGTGATGTTATGCATAGTTCACTGAGCAGCTGATAACCAACTTATTCAAACCGCCCCCAATATCTTCTATCTGAAGTCTTGTAAGTCAATGACGTTACCGCAGTTACTTTTAGCCAGTATTAGGGACTAACAGTGTTGAATATTGTTGCGATGTTATGCGTAGTTCAGTGGGCAGCTAATGGAGAATTTTTTCAAACCGCCCCCTTATATCTCGCATCTGAAGTCTTGTAAGTCAATGACGTTACCGCAGTTACTTTTAGCCAGTATTGGGACTAACAGCGTTGAATATTGTTGTGATGTTATGCGTAGTTCAGTGAGCAGCTAAAGACAAAATTTTTCAAACCGTTCCCAATATCTCGCATCTAGTCTTGTAAGCCAATGGTGTTACCGGAGCTATTTTTAGCTAGTCTTGGTGATTAACAGTGTTGAATATTGTTGTGATGGTATGAATAGTCCAGTGGGCAGCTAATGGCGAACTTTTTCAAACCGGCCTTAATATCTCGCATCTGAAGTCTTGTAAGTCAATGACGTTACCGCAGTTACTTTTAGTATTAGGGACTAATTGTGTTGAATATTCTTGGTCTTTTTCTTGTGTGAGGGGACATCCATCACGGACACCCAGGCACATATTGGATCTGCGGCGCTGGGTAGTGCCGGACTCCTACCGGCTAAAACCCCTCACTCTCTCCAGTTGCCCACTGGAACAGCGTCGACGTATGTCTTCAAGGGGCATGGTGGTCTGTTCTTTCGCTTCAAGTATTTTCGCCCTACGTTTTATTGGTTTGGGAGTTCGCTTGGTCCTGCAGTCTCCCTTCGCTTCTCTTCGTTTCTATGATCTGTCTCACCATCGTCCTTACTTCCTTCCAGTTCCGCTTTGAGCTGAGAATCACTACGATTAGGTTACCAGAGGCGAGTAGTTCCCTGATGTTTATCTGGCACCTTGACCTTATTTTACCCCATCTCTGGCAATAGAAAATTGTGTGCTCCGCGTCATCATATTCTAGACAGTATGGACATGGTTTTCAGTTCCTCCCTGAGGTTTTCCTGTTCCTTTTCTTTATCGCCAAACCTCGGCCTCTTTCGGTTTCTCGTCAGCATTCGCCTTGTTCTTATGCACTTCATTCTCAGTTCTTCTATCTTGTAGTTCCACCAATGTGGTAGCAGGCAGTCACTGGTAGCTCCTCTTCGTATCATACTGGTTTTGTAGACTTCGCCTATTATCTTCATTATTAGGGTTGGATCAGCTGCTGGCAGGGTGTCTCCACTTGTTTGTAGTTCGAGCCTAATTAGGTTCAGGTCGGCGATGGGCCTCCTTTTATCAGCTCGCTCAGCGCCAGCATCATCTACCTCAAAAGTTATATGCCTATGATCTGTGAGTGGCTCGTTATCCAGTATCCGCTAGTTCTTCAGTATTCCGACGACTTTCTGTGTAGAGCAGGTAACGTCTATGAATGAGGAGCTCTGCCTCCTGCTGATAGTAGGTGATAGACCATCGTTGTGGGGATGAAATTGAGCTCGGCCAGCCAGTCTTTCAATATTGTTCCTCTGCTGTCTATTATAGGGGATCCCGGTGTGGCGTTGTGAATTTGACATTGACAACATAAATGCAAATCAATTTCTCAGTTCGACGTGTACATAGACAAAAACAACATGTCTATGCTCAGAAACATGACAGTGCCTGAAATGTATAGTTTGCTTTGGATTCAATATTTTGAAATGACAGAAAAATAATTGAATCAAAGTAGCTCTTTTCAAGTTGGGTCATGATAACAAGAGGACGCCAGAGCATTTTGCTAATAAAATTTAAATGAAAATAAGTATTTAAATCGACAAATTATAGTTTTGTATATGTGGAAACTGTAAATTAATAAATAGTGTATCCTTTCCTTACAAAAGAATGGGCATCACATCGAGCATGTCTTCTGATTTACGTAATATGTTTATATTTATTCTACTTTGATAGTTTTGAAGTTCAAAACATACTAATAATCATTCAAATATATTTAAGTAGATCGCAAAGACATTTGATATGTTTCAAATTTGATAGAAAAAAGAATTATAAAAAAAAGGTATTTATGTTAGCCTACGTTAGATAATGTTATACTAGATAAGTAAAAATCATATAAATGCGTTCATTAACTTATTGCATTTTTTTCCATGGCCAACTACTTCGAAATTTGTTGAAAGTCAGTAAATATCTGTTTATTCTGAAACCCTACTGGGTAGGTATAGGGAAACCTAATACACTTCCATAGACATTGAAGTTTTCCATCCAATAGCGTAATAAAATACAGGTGTCCCATTTGAAAAAAATCATTTTGATTTTGCATCGCCAACTTTGAGGTCAATTTCTGAACATCTTGTATGTAATCTGGGAAAAGTTTTTATTTGAATAGATGAAACGACCCTTTTAAACAGCTTTATGGAGAAATCAGGACCAAGTATAATTTACCTTTGAGGCAGTCGAGAGCTAAGGCGGCAACTAAAGCTATCCAAAAGTCTGACAATAAATCAAAAACAATTTGGCAAATTATAAATCGTGAAACAGGTAGAAGTAAGATCTTGAATGCTGAATCTAATATATCAGCAAATACATTCAATGAATTTTTTACATCCCATGCAGAGAGGTTGGTAAGTAATGCATTGGGAAATAAATTAAATTCCCCAGAATCTTATTTCTCTGGGATTCAAAGTCCACCGAACTCTTTTTTCAAGAAACCACTTGTTGAGGAGGATGTCAGGAATGCTATCAATAAACTTAAAAATACAAAATCCAAGGATATATTTGGTATGGACTCGTATGTCATTAAGAGGTCTGGGGATTTTATTACTCTGCCACTGACACATATCTTTAATCTCTGCATCACGCAGGGTTTTTTCCCTGCATTGATGAAGTGTGCGAAGGTACTTGCGTTTTTCAAGAAGGGGGACTGCAGTGATCCTGGCAATTTTAGGCAGGTTTCAGTTTTGCCGATACTCTCAAAAATCTTCGAATTCCTTATTTTCCTACAACTTTATAGTTACTTTGAAGATAACCATCTATTCTATGAACAACAGTATGGTTTCCGCAAGAGATGCAGCACCATGGATGCGATATCGTATCTTCTAGAGATCGTAAATTGTGCTTTTGAACAGAGAAAACAGTGCTGTGCAGTTTTGGCAGACTTAACAAAGGCATTTGATTGTGTCTCACACGAAATAAGTTTGAGTTGAGTCATTATAGTATTAGGGGAGCCTGTCTGGAGTTGCTGCAGTCATACCTTGATAATAGAACACAGAATTTTTCATGGTGGGGAATACAGTGAAGTGGGATACATTCGTAGAGGGGTGCCTCAGGGTTCTATACTGGGGCCACTTCTCTTTCTCATATATATATATATATATATATATATATATATATATATATATATATATATATATATATATATATATATATATATATATATATATATGTATATATATATATATATATATATATATATATATATATATATATATATATATATATATATATATATAAATATATAAATGATCTTCCTCCTAACATTCCTGATGGCATCCAACAGAGCAGGGTAGCAACAGCCCTCTTTGCATATGACACAACTTTTATTATCACTGGTAATGCTGGTAATGATGTCAATAAGACTGTGGACAATGTTCTTTGTGAGGCGAGAGCTTGGTTTAATGATAATGAACTGTTCCTCAATGAGGATAAGACAGCTTTAATCAGTTTTCATTCCAGGGTAACTTCTAATGAGTCGAACACTGCTAGGAATTTTCTCGGTCTCAACATCGACCCTGCTCTTGTATGGAGGAGCCAAATAGACTCGTTGGCTGGTAGGCTAGTCTCATCAGTGTATGCAGTGCGTAAGGTTTCTGCAATGGCTGGACCTGAGGCAGCTTTGATCACCTATTATGGGTTGTTTTACTCACGTCTGAATTACTGTTTGCTTGCATGGGGAAATGCAGCGAGCGTGTACTTGGATAGACTCTTTGTGTTGCAGAAAGCAGCTGTCAGAGGTGCTGTTGGGGCGGGTTGCTGTGCCCACTGTAAACCCATCTTTCAGGAACTTAACATAATGTCACTATGCTCACTGGTGGTTTACAGACAATTGTTGGTGAGAGAGAACAGGAAAAGTTTTGACACACATGCTGAAGTGCATAGTTATAACACCAGACATAAAGATAATTTAATCCAACCGAGGCATCGGATAAATAAAACTTAATTGGTTAGGGTCGACTTTTTCAATGCACTCCCAAGGTGGTTGAGAAATGAACCTATTAATAAATTCCGAACAATTATTAGAGATTTTTTAATACAGGCTTGTCTATACAGAACAGATGAATATTTTAATGTAGTGCCGCAGCTGAGATTCTCGATTGCCAGGTGATCCACTGTTTTAGTGATAGGCAGACATTGTGTGTTTTAGATGTGTATGTATTTTTGTTAATTTTTAGTTTCACATTTACACGTGCTTTATGTATAATTTTTTATCTTGACTGGCCAATTTCATTTTTGTGTGATCTTGTGGCTAATAAAGTTATTCTATTCTATTCTATGTCCTCAATATTAGCCCTTTAAAAGTTATTCGCAATACGAAATTTTTCGCAAATGCCACCATATGAATCAAGGTATCTATGTGTTTAAAACAACGTATGATCTGAAAGTTTTCTAAACCTCAAATTACATGCAAGGTGTTCAGAAATTGATCTCAAAGTTGGCGATGCAAAATCTACCAGATTTTTCCCTAAATAACCATACCTAGCCCCCATAACAGCTCATATCCTCCCATAAGACCCGATGTATTACACCGTTGCTTGCTACATACTTTCTCCCTAAATCTTGGGAAATTTTAAATCTAGTTACCTAAGTGCTCCAGAACTCTCACTGCCTATCTACTGCCATGCGACATGTATTGGCAATTTTATGCTGTATTCGAACTCACTTAGTGGGTTGTTAGTTGTTACGCCAAACACAACTATTGACCTCTTCATTAGTTGGGGTGAAATTAAACAGACATTGATCTGATAACTTTTTTTGTATCCTGTAGAGAACCCTTATTAAGATCTAGTATTAAAAAGGTTTCAGTTTCCAGCCACAGTGTTCAACCTCAATCTTTTATATTTTTGCTTGAGAAGGAGCAATAGATGTCAGCTTTAAGGCAAAGTTGAAACCCTTATTTGAAAAAATATATAAAAATTATTATTATTTTTTTACTTTGCTGCTTCTATTATAAAATATAATTGATGATTTTTTAGGCACTGGAAAAACTGCCATTGCAACTGCATTAGCTGCTGCCCTGGGCTATGACACACCGTTTACAAGTATGGCTGGATCTGAAATTTATTCCCTAGAGATGAGTAAGACTGAGGCATTGACACAAGCAATCAGAAAAAGCATTGGTGTCCGAATAAAGTAAGTGTTTTTTGTAATGATCATCACAAACATATATGAAATGCAAAGAGATATTAATTACTTATGTCCAGTTTCACTAAGCTTGATTAAATATTTAACAAACGGTTAGTTAATCAAGGCTCCAGACGATCAATCACAGTCTATGATTCGCGTTTTTGCCATGACAACCAGATATTTTGAAGCTGTGATTGGTTGTATCAAGCGTTGATTAACTAACCGGCCTTTAAATGTTTAATCGAACTTTGTGAAACTGGGCATAAAACTGTTTAACCAAATAGTATAGAATCAAGTAGGTAGGGTATTCACGGCTCTAAATGTGTCACATTACAAACTTGAGGTGAATTACTAGCAGTGGTGACTTGTGGTATCTGAAGATGGGAGGGTTCAACTAAAGTAGCTATCCGCAGGCAAAACATTTTTAAAGTTTAGTCATTCACTTTCCCAAAGCCTGAAATTTTTATGGAACAGGGGTATATACTTAATTTAAAACCAAATATATATATATATATATATATATATATATATATATATATATATATATATATATATATATATACACATACATGTTGGAATTACAAGGTAATTTTAAAAAAATTAGGTAATAATAAACAAACGTTAACGTCAAATCTATTTACGAGAAATGTAAAAAATCATCCGCCCCTCCAACGAATACACTGTATTATACTTTGTTTCTCAAATGTTGGTCTATTTCTGCGACTAAGCCTAGATGGGAAAATGCCCTCCTGCAAAGAACTATTTAGTACATGTGTTAGTGGAACTATAAATTCAGCAACCTCCCTCACTATTCTGCCAGACACTTCGTCACACTTCTGTTTTATTAATGTCCAAGGTAAGATTAGGCGGAAATGGTTTCTTACCTGTAATTCAGTAACAACCCCCCAACAAGCCTTAGTCGGATTATGTAACGAAAATATTCGACTGCTAGAGTACTGTTTTGCAGTCTTATGTGTTAGGTAATAGTCATTTAAGTATTGTGTTACCTCTATATATTTTATGAGGAGCTGAGCACCCATCATGCTAGTCCTCACTGCCAAGAGCATTTTAAAATGGCTCAGCATTTTTAAATGGCACAGCATTTCCTTGATTATCTATCCTCCTAATACCAAGCATGCTCCTACTACGTGAGTCTTGTATGTAACTTTTCAGATGAAAAACTGATTGATTGGTGATTAAAGATGCAGTTATTGGTTAAAAAACTGAAAATTAGATGAAATGCACGTTGTTTTACCAAATCTAGGATACAAACCGTAGGTCGTTAGCAAACTAGAAAACGTGTCAGACTCGATTCGTGGCATAGAATGTTTATTAAAATGACTATTTAAAACTAAAATATGTTTTAGGGTTAAATAACTGTTTCAAAACAAAATCCGTTGATGTAATAAACATATTAAAGTTTTGTATTGGTGGACAGTAACATGATAGAATACAAATGTCATTATTATCTCTCTTTTATTTTAAACTAGCCATCTTTTTCATGACTTAATTCGGAAAGAGACAACATCTCAACATCAATGTCCACTTTTAGATGAAATTAGGTAATAATAAACAAACGGTAAAGTCAAATCTATTTACGAGAAATGTAAAAAATCATCCGCCCCTCCAACGAATACACTGTATTATACTTTGTTTCTCAAATGTTGGTCTATTTCTGCGACTATGGCCAACCATCGGCACCAGCGATTAGTTTCACTCACTATGCTGGAAATTTTGCTGAACCCCCATTTTTCTGTAACTATGGTAGAGGTATTTAACGTATCCGACATTGCACAGTACACGGGACCGGCTGCTAAAGTTCGGAACGCGCAGTCATTTTTTTTTAGACAAGAAAGCTGCGCGAGACGTCAGAGTGACGAAAGACGATAGTGGATGTATATAGTTTGACAAGAGGTCTAACCTGAGATGACCAAATCCAAGATGGCTGACTGGAATTGAAAACCCCGGGAAATTTGACATTTGAAATGACATTTAGACTGACCTATCAAAATAAGAGGATCCGCCATTTTAATTTTTTTTGAAAATGGCATTTTAAAAATATGGTGGGTAGCGCATGCGCAAACCAACTTTTTATTAATTGGTTAGAGGTATGGTGTTGGGTGTCATTTTATTCGTCTTGATGAGTAGAATTCAAATATGGCGACTGACGCATGCGCACACAAACTTTTTTAGTTTTTTGTTTTGAGGGTATGTGTGGGATACTCCACACATACGAGTACGGTGTTGCCACGCTACTCGTCTTGACAAGTAGAGTTCAAATATGTAAAAATTATTAGCGGCAGCGTCGCGAAGCAATTCCCGTTGTGCTCTTCGCGCACGATGGGCGCTCCTTATCCTAGATGTTGGGAACTAGGAAGCAGCATGCTGGATGCCGGTAGCAAGATGTAAGATGCTAGATGCTAGAGTGCTGACAGCAAGATGCTAGCAGCAAGATGCTAGATGTTAGGGTGTTGGATGCTGCTAGCAGCAAGATCCTAGCTGTAAGGTTCTAACAGTAAGATGCTGGCTTCAAGATGCTCGATTCTGTTGGTGCTCGCATTATCAATTCTCATTTTCTGTCAGTGCTAGCGTTGACCTCGTTTCTACTTTCATTTCCGGCTAATGCTCGCTGTAACCGCATTAGGCTGATGTTATTAAGTCTCACTTCCTGTCAGACCTCACAGGAAACGTTTGTTAGTGAATGTTTGCAGTTTGATTAACACACAAGTATTTAGAAATATGCAATTGAATGGTGACTCCCTCTTAAGCGATGTTAGCCAAAAACAATTCGAAGCATTCCTTTGTCATGTGCTAAATGTATACCAAATTTGAAGATGATATCTCAATTCGTTCGAAAGTTATTGTGCCTACTAACAAACAGACGTACAGGTCAACAGACCAACCGACTGACAGACAAAATTTTTTTCGCTCCAGCATGAAGTTTTCTATATGTTCTGATACTTTTTACGCTATTGTAGCAGAAAATAAATTAGAAATTTTTGTTACCACACATTCTACCCCTAATTTAATTTTAGCAGAGATTACCAGTTGTTTGATGAAATTGAAAGTTTTCTAATAAACAAATCCTAGAATGTTATATTACTCGTTTTAACGAAAAAATTACAGTTTTCACTCATCCCCTACCCCCTTGAACAATTTTATCCAAAAACAATCCCAACCGTTCGTTTGTCGGGTGCTAACTGTATACGAAGTTTGATGACGATATTTCAATTCCTTCTAAAGTTATCGTGGCTACTAACAGACAGACATACATACCGACAGATTAAAAAAAAATCATTCCCAAATAATGATTTCTATACATTCTGGCACTTTTTACGACGAAATAATTTGAAAATTCCAAGAAATTCCTGTGTAAGACTGTGAATACAATAAGACATTACAGCAAGAGTTTCAAACACGAACTGAATGTTCTACTTGCCATAGTGTGTACAAAAATGCTTACATTTGGTTGTTCTTGGAATCGGGTTGCTCTTAGATGTGCAAGCTTGAGAATTTTTTTATTCTTTCTCCAAAGATAATGCCCATGAGACAGATAAGTACTATATAACTTAGAAACTGAGTTCAGAGCCAATTTATTGCAGGAGATTTTAGTATAAATTTCTTAGATCACAAGAGACCAGTTCAGATATCGATGTTCAGTAACCATATTTTTTTATTTTTTTTATTTCAACAACACACCACGAGGGCTTACAGCCTAAATACTATCGTACCGTGGGTGTTGACAAGGAGGAAAGAGGCAACTTGTTAATTCTGGACTTGAAGGTTTGGAGGTTCGGGGGAGAAGGAAAAACATGTGCTGGCAAGGAGTTCCACAACTTGGAAGTCCTCGAGACAAAAGAGCGGGCATAACAGGAGGTTCTATGTCTGGTGACCTGGACAGTAATAGGGTGCATTTGCTCTGTTCCCCTGGTAGATCTGTTGGGGGCAGCCGGTGGAGGAACTATGGAAGAAAGCTCCTCAGAGCAGTGCCTGTGCAGATATCTATAAAAGAGAGAGAGAGGTCACCAATGGCACGTTGGTGGGCAAGGGATGGCAGCCTTTGGGTGAGGGTAGGGTCACCGATGAGACATATATCTCTCTTCTGAATGGAGTCCAGGATAGCGAGTGTAGAAGCGGCAGCAGCACCCCAGATGTGGGAGCAGTATTCGAGGTTTGGTCTTATTTGTGAAGTATATAAAGTATAGAGATTAGCTGGTGAAAAGTATTTGCGAGCCCGGAAGAGGAAACGTAATTTCTTAGCAGCCGCTTCTGCAATTGGTGTGACATGTTGGTGCCAATTGAGATTGCGATCCACAGAGATGCCAACAAGTGAAAAGGACTCATTACTTTGAATAACTTGGTTGTTTATTGTGATGGGTCTAGGGCTAGTGTATCTCTTATGAGAAAGAAAGCAAGACTGTGATTTGGTGGGGTTGAATTGTACAAGATTTCTACTTCCCCAGTCTAATATTTTTTGTAGATCCACGGAGATAGAACCCTCCATGAGTCTGCGATCCTCATCTAGTTGGGCTAAAGAGACAGGCTTAGAATATTGTATATTGGAGTGGAGGGTGCTGTCGTCCGCGTAACTGTGAACTGGATTGGATGTGCTAGAGAGGAGGTCATTGATGTAGAGAAGAAACAAAGTAGGAGCTAAAGCTGAACCTTGAGGAACTCCTGCATTAATTGGAGACAGTTTAGTGGAATGGCCATCCACGACAACAGAAGTGCTCCGGTTATAGAGGAAATTTGCTGTCCAGGTACAGAGTTTTGGTGGTAGGCCATTGCCCGGTAGTTTATTAAGTAGCGCTGCATGCCAGACCTGGTCGAATGCTTTGGATATGTGTAGAGCGACAATCTGGGATTCACCGTGTAGTTCCATAGACTTATTCCAAGAATGTGTGACAAAGGAAAGGAGGTCGGCAGTTGATCTGCGCTGACGGAATCCATACTGCCTGTCGTGGATTAGACTGTGTTTTTCAAGAAATTTTAGTAATTCGGTGTTTATATACTTTTCCATCACTTTAGAGATGACTGAAAGGAGAGAAATAGGCCTGTAGTTGCTAGGAAGCGCTCTCGATCCTTTCTTGGGGACGGGTTGTACTCGGGTAGTTTTCCAATTACTAGGGAATATGCCTCTATTGTAAGATGTCTGAAACAGACGAGTCAGGACATGAGCAAGTTCTGGTGCGCATTTTTTTGTGAACAATTGTTGGGATCTCGTCAAGGCCAGAGGCTTTTTCCTGGTATTAAGAGAAGAGAGCATCTTTCGTACCTTTCTAGTTTTGAAAATGATATCAATCATTTTATGCGCGACATTGGGGACTGTTGGTGGTTGAACATTTGGAGGTGGGTTGAGAGTATAATTGCCGGCGAACAACGAGGCAAAAAGTTCAGCCTTGCCCAGGGCGGTAGAAACAATTTCATCCCCTGAGACAAGAGGTGGGAACGTGCTCCTGCAGAAATTATTCCCAATAGATTTATCAAGAGTCCAGAAGGGTTTGCTGCCGCTAGAGCTTAAGAGGACTTTGTTTTTGATGTGGTTATTAAACGAGTTTTTTTGCCTCAGAAAGAATGCGGACATAGCGGTTTCTTGCGTCGTTAAATGCTTGACGGTTTTCTTGACTGGGATTAAGTAGAAGCTTTTTGTGAGCTTTGACCTTTTCAAGTCTGGCCTTGTCACAGGATTTAGAGAACCAGGGCTTTTGAGTGGCTGCAGAGGTTTTCTGTGTACGTGGAATAAATAATTCCATGCCAGCTTGGATAGTTTCAGTGACGTTTTGTGAGATATCAGAGGGGTCAGGATGAGAGAAGCAGACAGACGCCCATGGAGATGTGGAAAAGTAATCTCGCATTTTGTCCTAGTTCGCGGAGTTGTAGTGCCAAACGATATGTGGGTGTGATGACTGTGTGACCTCGGGTTGCATTGCGCAGGAAGCAGTGACCATGCCGTGGTCTAAGCGACCCAGGGGGGCGGTGACTGATATCTTATAGCAGTCAGGATTTGTAGTAAGAAGGAGATCCAAGGGATTTGAGCTGTGTGTTGGGATGCGAGGAAAGTAAGTAGGTTGCTGAACCATATTGGCTAAAGAATTGCTGACTGCAAAGGCCTCCGCTGCTCTTCCTTGTGGATCGGTTTTTGAAGATCCTAGCCATTCCTTATTATGGACATTTAAGTCCCCAAGAATAGTGACCTCGGAGGAAGGATATTCAGAAATCAGATGGTCGGTTTTTTCAGAAAGGTAGTCAAAGAGCTGAACAAAGTTGTTGTCAGAAGGTGACCGGTAAATGCAACAGATGAATTTGGTTGTAGCCCTGAGAGAGAGTTTTATCCATAGTATGTCTTTTCTGCCAGCTTCTAAATTGGGGAGTCTGGTGCAGGGTAGATTGCTACGGACATACGCACGCACACCTCCATGCAATCTAAAAGAAGTAAGGAGCTCATACCTCGGGAAATTAAGGTGATTAGTGGCTGTTTTGGCACTGATTTGAGTTTCGGTCAGGAAGAGGAGTTGGGGCCTATTAGCCTGGAGGAAATGGTGGACGGAGTTCAGGTTAGAATTTAGGCCACATATATTTGAGAAGGATATTGTAAATCTCGATGCTGGCGCCCCCTGTACACCCCTCTCCCGGAGATCCGAATGGAGGGGTATTTTGCCTCCGTAATCTTTTGTACAAGGAGGAGCCATCATCATTTTTGCTTATAAGGGAAACCGACTCATACACCAGAACCGGAAACATCCGTTGGGACTTCACCGGCCCCTTGATGCAAGGGGTGGTACCTCCTCGGGCGTGAAAAAATCCTTTACTATCACGTAAAGGAAAATTACACTACCACCTACCATATTGCAAGTATACCACACCAGCCAACTATTAACGAGCTGACCAGCTTTAGAACATGCTATAATGACGTTCAGTAATTCCTATGGATATAAACAAGTTTTTAAAACACCTTCAGGTTTGCAATTCATTAGATGTATTGATAATACCCTGATAAATCTTAATCAAGCAAATTTAAAATCAGAGACACCCAACAAGCACATTTCAGATCATACTGTGCAGAATATTTCCATTTTATAATGCTATTACCTCGTATTGGGTAATAACACTAAGAGCACACTACTATTGTCACAAATTAATATCATGTGCGAATTATATTCAAATAAGCATATAAAAAGTAGCAATTCATATATTTCTTAGAGAGAATAATACATCCCAACAAAATATTAATAATTATTAGAAATAGTAAACTGTATAGTATCAGTACTTATCGAATTTTCCAAAACCTAAATTCATGTAAAATGTCTGCCTGCTGCAGATAATACAAGCTGATCTGCACCTGCACGAAATATACCCTCAGCAAGTGTTGCAGATCGAAGATACCCTTATCTAATAAAAGGCTGAGTTGAGTGTTCTTAGAAGTTTAACACAGTGGGGTGCAAATCATAATGTGTCATCAAAAACGACTTCCAAAGATGGAGCTTGGTTAAACCGCGCCCTGCCATTCAAACCCAAGCAAATATCCTGTATATTTAGGTTCTGCCTTGTATAAAACATAAGGTGCGATGTCTTGGAGACATTTAACTAAAGTTAGTTTTCTGACAACCATCACGTTAACTGTGCAAGGCAGCTGTTTGTTTCAATGCCGGGAGAGAGTCAAGACTGATCATCAGTAACGAGAGTTGTATCGTCAGCATACAAAATCACCCTTCCTTTCGAAATAACCTGGTCTAAATTATTTATAGAGAGCAGGAACAGAATAGGACCCAGAATGGATGTTTGTGGTACCCCTAGCGTAACACTCCTTAAAGAGGACTTTCAAGCTGGGTCCTAACAACCTCTACCACTCTAAGTATGTCATGACGAACGCAATCAAAAGCTATACTTAGGTTACAAAAAAGGCTCACAGGACTTTCCCAGCATTAAGTGACTGCAAAATAAAAATAAAGAACTCCATTGCCATAGCAGCCGATGGCCCTGGCTATAAAACCGAACTGCAGATAGCAGATTGTTAAGCTACAAAAATTTAATCATCTATTGCAAAACAACATATTTTAATATTTAAGAGAAGACTGAACAAAAAAAAAAGGCTGATAATTCTCCAACCCTCTTATGTCTCCTTTTTTATACACTGGGATTACCTTTCATGTCTTAAGCCTAGATGGGAAAAATGCCCTCCTGCAAAGAACTGTTTAGTACAGGTGTTAGTGGAACTATGTATTCAGCAACCTCCCTCACTATTCTGCCAGACACTTCGTCACACTTCTGTTTTATTAATGTCCAAGGTAAGATTAGGCGGAAATGGTTTCTTACCTGTAATTCAGTAACAACCCCCCAACAAGCCTTAGTCGGATTATGTAACGAAAATATTCGACTGCTAGAGTACTGTTTTGCAGTCTTTTAGGTAATAGTCATTAAGTATTGTGTTACCTCTATAAATTTTATGAGGATCATTTAAGATTTTGACTTTAGATACTCCTCACCAGTAACATTGTTAGATGAGAACCTCTTTGTTGGAAAAGAAAAGCTAAAGTAGTGTATAAAGGTGTCAAAGAAAAAGGGTTAATCCTGCAAGTGGCCCCCATAGCTGAGCACCCATCATGCCAGTCCTCACAGCCAAGAGCATTTTTAAATGGTACAGCATTTTTAAATGGCATAGCATTTTTAAATGGCATAGCATTTTTAAATGGCACAGCATTTTTAAAAGGCACAGCATTTCCTTGATTATCTATCCTCCTAATACCAAGCATTCTCCTACTATCTGAGTCTTGTATGTAACTTTTCAGATGAAAAAATGTTTGATTGGTGATTAGAGATGCAGTTATTGGCTAAAAAACTTTTACTATAAAAAATAGAGTGAATCTGGTCAAGAATCAACTGAAAATTAGATGAAATGCATGTTGTTTTACCAAATTTAGGATACAAACCGTAGGTTGCTAGCAAACTAGAAAACGTGTCAAACTCGATTCGTGACATAGAATTTTCATTAAAATGACTATTTAAAACTAAAATATGTTTTAGGGTTAAATAACCATTTCAAAACAAAATCTGTTGATGTAATAAACATATTAAAGTTGTGTATTGGTGGACAGTAACATGATATAACACAAATGTCATTATTATCTCTCTTTTATTTTAAACTAGCCAGTTCAACATCTGTTTCATGACTAAATTCCGAAAGTGACAAAATCTCAACATCAACTTTTAGACGAAACGCCAACGCCTCCTCTCTTATAATTAGATTTACCAAAAAAATATATATTTAATTTATAACCTGGAAAACAGCCTGTTTATTGATGATCATATCCGAATTACACCGTGTTTCAGTTAAACAAATAAACCTAAATCTGAATTTAAAGAATCTGTCGTTATTTTACTTATTCTGTCTATCTTTAGTCGCTGAATGTTAAGAAGTAAAAGAGATTTATTTGTTAGACTTCTGCTGTGGGCTGTGTAATATTTGGTTAGTCCGGTAATTAATTAAGACTCATATTTAGTTTTATAGTTTCTATTAACGTAAAACCAAGTAACAAATATAACTGTGAATTATCAACATCAACAACTAGCTCTCGCGATCATTGTTCAATCTGCTGCCGAGCGCCGCAGCCACACGCAGTCATGCGCCCGACGTCATACATCGGTAGAAGAGGGGATGCACGGCAACTTTGAACTATTAAAATACCTGACATCTCCCCTTTTTTAATTTTAAATTTATTCATAAATTTAACCTATCAGGCTTCTTAATTACATGCCTTCTTGACGTGATTGGCATGGCTTCTTCCATTAGATTTTCTGGTACTTCTGTACTGTCACAATCACTTGATGCACAATCACTCAAATTACTATCACCTAGTTTATAGTCCAACAATTCATTATTAACATCTAACATGTGATTTTCTGATCCTCCGGAATCTCAAGCACTCTGCATTGCAAGTTGAGTTTCGAACTTATTAAACTCTTGTAACTAATAGGCTGGTGCTTGAGGTTCTGGGGAATTAACAATAGGTTTTTCAACTACATCATTATTGCTATTCCTATCTATTTCTAGGCTTTGTTTTCTATTTATTTCCAAACTAATCAATTTTTTGTTGCCTATACCATAGTCCCTTTCTGCTTTATTTATTTCTTCCCTGTTTCCTACGTACCTCTCTTCTCTTTTTGGAGTAGCAAGATCTTTATTTTCAAATTTATAATTTTTAACAGCTTTAATAAACTTTCTGTTTCGAACATAAACTCAACCTTTTTCTCTTTTTACCTTGTATCGTCTCCCTCCTATTTTATCCGATATTATCCCTTTAACCCAATTTGTGTTTGGTTGAGTTGAAAGTAAACATCCATACCTTGTTCGAGTTGAAGTAAACTACGAACTCCTTTCTTATTATAATATTTCGCTTGTGTTCTCTGATATATATATATATATATATATATATATATATATATATATATATATATATATATATATATATATATATATATATATATATATATATATATAACTGAATTGTATTTTCCATATGCAGGTATATGTGGCTTTAGTTTATTCATAGTTACAGGTATGTTATCTCTCAATATTCTGGACATAAGAAGTTGAGCTGGTGAGCAATTATTGATAAGAGGGGCATTTCTATATTGCAACATTGCTAGCTGTACACTTTTATGATCATTTATTGCTTTCTTAATGGCTTCCATTGAAATTAGAGAATTTTTATGTAATTAGTTGATACTTTTACACACAGTTCTTTGCCACACCTGCAGCGACATGTAATATTTGCTTAGTCCGGTAATTGATTAAGACTCGTATTTAGTTTTATAGTTTCTATTAACGTAAAACAAAGTAACAAATATAACTGTGAATTATCAACATCAACAACTAGTTCGCACGATCATTGTTCAATCTGCTGCTGTGCGCGGCAACTTTCAACTATTACAATACCTGACAGGCTGCGCCTGTGAAAATATTGATTTACACAGGTGCCGGCTGGCCAAGTTGTCTGTCTCTAACAGATATCTTGAAAGATGAATAGATGTCTGGGTATTGGGAATTCAGCTTCTCCCTCTTAACCTCAAAAAAATATTCTTTCAATTATGCTGTAATTTCTTCTTGTTTCGCTTCTGGGATATTGTATACATGAGAGTGGATCATCTGTGGGATAGCAGTCAAACACAAGGCACCACTTTCAGTGCCAACAATTGGTTCTTTTTTTAGGCCTCCTGTTCGTAACAGTTTTCCAGTCATCGTTCGCATCACTTCCAGCTAGGTCAATGATTTTTACACATCTATTCATAATTATAGTGATATTTCAGCCTCGTTTAGCGTAGATCACTTCAAAATGGGATGTAACAACAGATGGAAGACATGGTATTATTTGATATTTTCTTATTGATTTTTTAACTCTCTAAATGTTTAAGCTGCATTGTGTAAAATTCAATTTAGCACTGTGATATTATTTCCAGTTTTAGAACTAAGTCTTCATTTCATCTCATTTTTTTTAATTTGATGAATCGCCTCAATCTATGGCCATTAGCGGATGGCAGATAGCAGAATATAATTCTAGAGTGTTCACTGCTGCCAACACACTTTACAAGCTACCTGTGACCATATAGGTAATAGTCCTCTATGAAATAGTTTCCATTATTGGAGTGGACATAGTGTAGCAGCAAATAGGCACGTCGAGGGGTCTTTTAAATTATATGTTTCTTTATGAAGTTGGTTAACCAACACAACAGTGACAATGGCAGAAGGTTGACCTCAAGTAGAAGTGCTGTCACCTGCTGTGGTAGCTCGTTAATAAACTTATGACTACATTGAGCAGAGCTGGATTCACAGTCCAAGGATACGCAGATGATATTGTCATAACAGTAAGGGGCAAGCATGATACTGTAATATACAGCCTAAATATCGTGATGAACTGGTGTGTAAGTCAGTTATTATCCCATTTACGAGCAGAAGGAAACTAAATGATAAAGCTCCCACTCTGAATGAAATACAGATAAATTTTTTCAATAAAGTTAAATATTTGGGGATCTTTCTAGGGCAAAAACGGAATTGGAACATGCACTGGGAAAAAAACTCTTTCCACAGCCCAATGGCAACCTCTCGTAGACTCGTAGGAAAGACAGTGTGGTTGAAACCAAGGATGGTATAGTGAAGATACCAAACAGTGGTTAAATTCATGGTTACATATGCATTCATAGTATGCTGGCCAAAAACGGAACAAGCATCAGCACAAAGCAAATTGACCTGGATACTACTTGTATTCGTATCTCAGGCATGAGCATCGATATAGAATTAAAAGTTATACTGATGGTAAATGCTTGTGATGTCTTAACGTAATGTATGTGAGTATAGTCTGCATACAAGAAAGATGGTAGCAATATAACGAGGCAAATAGGTTGGCGAGGCAGTCAAGCAATTGTCAACTGGCTGTCCAACTTCGCAGATAAAAATATATAATGTTGTTTACACACTCAAATGTCAAATGACGTAGCATTTTCCGTCCTTATCTAGATGATATAAATGTCACATTTTAGAAGGTTGTTGACTTACCTGTCTAATTGTGTATCAGGGGGCATTAGTGTGTCTTGTTTCCAATAATTTTCAATAGTATACTGATACTTTTATTTCATAATTTGACTCTTCTTATGTCAGTGACTCTATTTATCAATTCTCCAATATTTTGAAAGCATTTTCTTACTGTTTTGTAAGTATACTGATAAAAAATTCAAACACCCAGTAAGAGTCGATTGTCAATTGCAATGAAATTTTCTATACCACTCTGTTTTGTCTCTGATAAGAAATGATAACAATATGGACAGAAAATTTTAACCGGTGTACACTTTTTAATTTTGTTTTATCAAAAAATTATACCTCTAGATTTTTCTTCAGTTTGAAGCAATATTCGTAGCCATTTGTGCTGAATGTATTAAATCATCCTGCCTAGGCGCCGTTTACGGAACAATTACAATCATTTAAGTGAATTCGAAAGGAGGCGCATTGTTAGTATGCGGGGAGCCAGTTTTTCAATCAGCCAAATTTCCGACCTCATAGCAGTGTGTCAACAGTGTTAGTGTTGGTTCAGGTGGTCTGAAGAAGATATTCATAACCATCATCATGGATCTGGATGATCTCTAGCAACTTCAGCACGGGAAGATTGAGGATTGTGACTAGAGGTCCCAGTTCACGTTTGTTTGAATTATTTTTTTCAAAATTCAAAAATCGGGATCTCCCCATTAGTGAATTAATCCATGAAAATTCACTAACAATAAGAAAGTAATTTAATAATGAGTGTATCTGTCGCAGTTTCTTATGCATTCGAGAACTCTTCGAGGCATGCTTGAAATTGAATGATTTATGGTATTCTGAGGAATGTCATTCCAGGCTTCTTGAACTCGGTGACAGGTGTCAACTAAGTTATTTGGTGGAAGCAGGGGTAACGTTATTTTCTTGTAAGAACCTTGTAGTAACCCTTGCTGTATGAGGACGTGTGATATCTTGGTGGAAAAGAGGTTGAATTAACCCTCATAGATATGGCAGTGCAAAAGGCTGCAGTAAGTTTCGTATGTAATCATTTGCATTCAAATTTCTGCCAATAATAAGTAGAGTAACCTTCTACCATATCATATCGCACCCCATACCATCACCCTATATGTAATGGGCCATATGCCGTTCCACAGCAAATTCGAAAATTTCTGTGTTCTCCACGTAATCGTCTTACTCTTCTGCAACCATCGTAGACCCAAAGACATAATCCGGACGCGTCAGAGAACAGAGCACGATTCCATTAACGATCCCAATTTGATTTGCTGTTACACCACTCAAGCTGAGCAACGCCATGTCGAGGTGTCAGTGCAAAACATAAAAATTGTATATACGAACGAAGCCCAAAATCTCGTATTCTGGGATATATCGTTGCCATCGAGACTCTCTGTTGTAAAACTCCCATTTCCAATCGACCGTGTTGTGGAAACTCTGTCTTGTAAAGTCACAATCCTCAATCTTCCCGTGCTGAAGTTGCTAGAGATCATCCAGATCCATGATGATGGTTATGAATATCTTCTTCAGACCACCTGAACCAACACTAACACTGTTGACACACTGCTATGAGGTCGGAAATTTGGCTGATTGAAAAACTGGCTCCCCGCATACTAACAATGCGCCTCCTTTCGAATTCACTTAAATGATTGTAATTGTTCCGTAAACGGCGCCTAGGCAGGATGATTTAATACATTCAGCACAAATGGCTACGAATATTGCTTCAAACTGAAGAAAAATCTAGAGGTATAATTTTTTGATAAAACAAAATTAAAAAGTGTACACCGGTTAAAATTACCTGTCCATATTGTTATCATTTCTTATCAGAGAGTTATGTACATGTATGTCCTTTTCAAGTTCATGTAACTGAAATCCTATTACTTATTTACTGGATGGCCAACTTCTCCGGGAAACCATGTCCACCAAAGACCTGGGTGTCATTATCGACGACAACAAGCTTACATTCCATCAGCACCTAGACAATATTATACTTCAGGCGTACCATACCATGGGTTTCATTACTAGTCTGGCGGGGATTTCGAGAACATTCACACTTTAACCAGACTCTACTCATCGCTGGATTACTGTTCGCTAGTATGGTCTCCTTATTACCAATATACAGATCAACCAAATCGAGCGAGTACAGTCGAGATTCATGAAACATATCATATCGTATGCACAATGGTAATACACTCAGCCATGACGAAATCTGCGCCCAACTTAAGATCAACAGCCTGTCAAATCGTAGAATAGTCACAGACGTAACATACTTCTAAAAGATTATCAATGGACTTATTGACTCGGCTGAGAGTCTGGGACTATTTGGACTCATCTCCCCTTGGCCTGGGCTGAGGACATCTCGACTGACTGAAACTACCAAAACATTCAAAGGCTATGTGCATTATGGACCACATAACAGAATGGCTGGTGTTGTCAATGAATACTGTGGGAGCATTGATTTTTTTTTGGAAATAATCTGGCCTCATTCACGTCAGGCATCAAGAGTGCGGTATTGTAGAACTGATAATTGTTTCATTATATAGTCTTGTTACTCACTACCCTTGTTGCTTGTCTTCTTCTTTATGTATAAAGCCGATTGGCATATAATTTAGTAAATATATATATATGTATATATATATATATATATATATATATATATATATATATA
The DNA here is from genome assembly GCA_964006375.1 of Tillus elongatus. Classification (NCBI taxonomy): domain Eukaryota; kingdom Metazoa; phylum Arthropoda; class Insecta; order Coleoptera; family Cleridae; genus Tillus; species Tillus elongatus. Next base: position 39,166,722 of record OZ023270.1, read on the forward strand.
TATATATATATATATATATATATACACTGTGCTTATGAAGTAACACATAAATTTAATAAAATTGAAAGGTGGCCATTATCGAGGAAAATTCAAAAACACGTCGATTTTTATTGTCAAAAAGTAATTTTATGATATGAAAATCTCACCCCTATCGTCATACATTTTGAAAGGGTAGCCAATACTTTGAAATTTTGAAATTGGATGGTGGGTAGTGTGACACATCTTTTTAAAGCTAATCCAATTCTCTATTCAGCAACACCTTTTTTTTTTCAGTAAATTAAATAAAGTAAGTAATAACATTTGTATTATCAGTAATGCCTAACACAAGTGAAGCCTGTAAAGAATTACATAGTCCAGTTTTATGATACTGATATACTTATGATATGATACTCAATGATATCTCAAAGTATGTAAACAATGTTCAAAATGTTGGGCTTCTTGTACGAAAAGAACTCTAGAGATTTTGTTGTATACTATGTTGTATCTGTAACAGTCGACTGATGCTACCAATTATTTGCTGTGTGACATGTGTCATAAAAACTTATCAAGCACAAGTCTGATAATTTTTTTGCAATACAATCTACAGATAATAGTAGTAAATTTAGGTTTTGGTTGAGGTGCTAAGTGAAGTTGTATAATTTTCAACTTTTGCTTTTTCAAATTAATTATTAAGTCGTTGACACCTGACCTACTTCCCTTAGATTTTTTCTGTGGGGTCATTTGGAGATTGTGGTATTCAAAAGTAAACCAAGTACTATCGACGAATTAAAAAAAGTCGGGACGCAGCAAGTGTGTTATAGTAGTGAATTTTCATAAGAATTGTAGACTATTAGTAAGATATATCATTAAAATTAATTCTTTAAATTTAAATACACCTTGGAGATCGATTTTAGAGTCCCAGTTAGCGATTATTTGAAAAAATTTATATTTTATATGGAGCTAAAAATTAAAATTTTGTCTTAGATATAATATGTAAGTACTACAAGTGTTGTGTTACAAATTTCATTAAAGTTACAAAAGTTTTTCAGAAAAAAAATTATTATTTACAAAGGGAATGTACCTGTCAAATTATAAATATGGCAGGTATTTTAGTCAACCCATCTAGCTTTTGCAAACAATAAACAACAAAAAGGTTTTTTAAAACAAATTTGTAGTTATCCGTGAAGCTCATTATGTTATTTTTCTTTAATTTAGTACCCACAGTGAGTTTACATAGGTGTTACTATGATTCAAGATTGAAGATTCTAGCTTAATGGGAAATTTATTAAGCTATCAGATTTAAAATATTTTTACGAAAATTTTCTACCATCACATACCTATTTACGGTTGCTGTATCCATACTATATAAAAATTATAAAATATTGCAGCTTACTATGTAAGACTGACAAACAAGGCAACCTCAAAATCATTCTTGGAAAACATTTTTTTAAATGAAATGAGATAACAATTTAAACATAAATTAAATCTTGGTTCGCTGCTTCAACACAGAAGTGTTCCTTCCCCTTCTGCATGCCTACAATCGCCCTCAATGCATAAACAAGAACAATGTAAACAATAAAAATTCCTTTGGAACGACCCCTAAGAAAGTTACAAGACCTGTGGTGAATATAGAGGTTCTGCGCGCGGTAAACAAGATGCTAAGGAGGTTTAGCCACAGCATAATATTGATTGCTGTGGTATAGCTGCAAAATGGGATAAAGGCAGCTTAAAGAGGTCCAACTAAGGTGTTTCTTTCGCACTTTCCGCTCACAGTTACTTTTTATATTCTTCTCCGCCCAGCACCCCTATTCACTCTTGGTCCCGTAACTTTCTTGTGGTTTGGGCATCCAGAAGAGGACTAGGCATATTTCTGAAAAGATTTTTCTACGAAAATTCACCTAAAGTAAGCTATATACCAAAACCCAGCTCTTTATCTTATAGAAAAAAAAAGTGATAAGCATTTTATTGAAAAACAAAACTGTTTGGTGCCAGATCATTTCTATGAAAATTCACTACCATTTTAAATATTTTAGTTTGATTAAACACACATTATATATAAATTATATTAAAATTGACTCTTACTGAGTGTTCGAATGTTTTTGATAGTCCATGGAGGGTCCCATAAAGATGGAATCCTCCACTTGGGCGTCGATATAGCGAGACATTGAGAGAGTGAGTGGACTGTATTTGAATACGGGTATAGATAGTTTTAGACACAATAACACACACTAAGTTTTTCTATAACAATCTATTAAACTTTAATAACTTTATAACTTCAACTAAATAATTATTCTTACTAATAGGTTTTATATTAATCATTTATAAGACGAATAAGTTGGGTAAGGTCTTTGATTAGCACTTTTACAGAGAGATAGAGATTTATATGTTTTCGAACGTAGGTATAACTTTAACACTGCTTTATTATCAGAAACACAAATGAGTGTAGTAGGGGTGAGGCACGTTGCCTGATATTTCGTACTAGTGCATAACACGGGTACATCACAATCATTGTACAGGAGATTGAGTGATATTTCACACACTGCCTTCTAGGTGGAAGGCTACTTTCAAGAGTCTCTTCTTGCGAGACTTTGATGCCGAGAGAGTTTTACAATACCCATGCCGAGAGTGGCTATGAGGGTTATAAAGAACCAAGCACTGATCGCTACTAACTGAGGGGGAAGTTTTCTTCTATACACACGCTGAGGGTGACTGAGTGAGAGCTATAAAGAATGGAGCACTGAGAACTACTGACCGAGAGGGGCGATGAGAGTGTCACCTTGAGAGATATTGCTTACATACTCATACTTTGTTGAGACTGTCGGGACTGAGACTGAGAGTCAGAATGACGCCGAAATGCTGAAAACTGACTAGGGACCACCACGCTCTCTGTGGCAGGAGCGGAAACTGAGAGCGGTGGGAAATTTGATTTACTAGAATTATTAAGCTGGCCTGAACAGTCAGTATATTTTGTTTTCAAACTTTAATGTTAACTTTCAACAAAGCATGTCTTCAATGAGTGAAGTTTGGAACCTGAGATGAGCACTGATAAGTACAATTTGGAGAACCCAATCGGGTTCTTCAAAAAGCATGGCTTATTGAATACAGGTGACAAAGCACCTCGCAACCTATAGCTTGATAAATATTGTTATTACTAGATCCATGAGAGATTAATTCTCACTTATACTTAAATGAGTATTTATTCTTACTATTTGTAACCCATATCACCTACCATGTTTTTCAATGAGAGATTCATTCTCACTTATACTTAAATGAGTATTAATAGTATTATTTCCTACTATTTTTTTATAACCCATATTACCTATCATGTTTTTCAATGAGTAAAGATTGGAACCTGTGATGAGCACTGGTAAGTACACTTAGGGAACACTTGTGGTGATTTGGGTTCTCCAAGTATACTTATGTTTTTCAACTTCATTGATTAAGAATGATCACCATTAATGTTGGAATTAAAGTCACCTAAAATAATAACTGTTTCTTTTGCAGTCTCTAAAAATTCTAAATGTATTGATTCAAACTTATCTAAAAAGTCTGCTTTACTTTCATTTAGAGAACAATAAATGCCAACTAAGATGAAATTTTCACCCACAAATTAAACACTAACTAATCCTGTTCAATAATAATAATAATTATTATTATTATTATTATTATTATTACTATTATTATTAGGTGTTTGCAGAAAGCGGTAAAACTTGCAACAGCCCGCACTGTGCAGAGATTTCTGTGAAACGAGGAGGTGTCACATTATCATTCAGAGCCCGATAACTTGGAAAGCGCTCCATCTGAGCTCAGTCCCTTTGGTATCTAAGGTACCTGCGATGTGGGAATGTTCCCCTCCGAGGGAGTGTGAAAGCCCTTCAGGCTAAAGTCATAATAATAGTAACAATATATTAAGTACAAAAATTATACAGTGTATCATACAAATAAGCTAGTGATTGTGCTTGTAGCAGACACAATTTAACCCCTAAGTCCAAGCACAGGTCAAAAATTATTTAAAATGTCACCATAAATTTGTTACTTCAATGTTTAAGTTATACTATCCTTACTAACATGAAACAGTAATATTTATTGTTACTAATTTTACAGCACATCACTCAAAAAGTAAGTCTTACACTTGTTCTTGCCCAAGATGTAATTTGGATGGCACAGTTCCACCAATTGATCCCAAAGGCTTCATAACGACAGTAACACCGATTTTGGCATATCAAATTACTAAGTTTAATTTTTATATTCATCAAATCCATCCCAAATTTCAGCCACTGCCTACACTTATAGCGAAAAATAAACCATTTAGGAATATGATTTGCATTAAACCCTTTCTTTACTTGCAATATTTAACCAAAGAAACAAATACGAACTAAAAATTTAAAACCCAATAAACGTGATTTGTTACAGGATATATTTCAAATTTTCTCTGATTACCTTAATTGCTTTATGTTTAAATTCCTTTCTAGAGCCTCAGTGGTAAGAAAGTGTGCCTCTGAACCTAAGGGTACTGGGTTCGATTCCAGGGTCCTCTTTTCACTTTTTCAGTATAGACTGTAACATTAACATCAACTGAGGTTGTGGCATTTTATTTGAGCATGTTGAATGTCTGCACGTTCCGCCCTTCGAAGGGAGCGTAAAGCCATCGTTCCCGTGTCCGTGCGATGTTGGGCACGTTAGAGATCCCTATGCTCCTTATAGAAAGGCGGGGGTTCAACAAAATTTTCAGGATAGTGAAGCGAAACTGCTCCTTGCCGTCGGTATTTGGTCATAGCCGCGGAAATAGACCGACGTTAAAGAAACAAAAACACACAAACAAATCCCTTTCTCAAATAAAAAATATGAATATTTTCCAATTCATATTATCAAAAGCTTTTTCAAAGTCTACGAAAGTTTAAAAAGTATATATGTTCTTTTCAAGACTCTTCTATTGTCCCAGCACCTATTCTTTAGTTCTTTGGCAGGGTCTATGTTTGACCTGAGCTTTATCTAGGTAATTTTTAATGTTGCGTTTTGTTCCATTTTTCACTATCATAGCAGAATCTTCATCATATGCTAGTTACATTTTCGTATGTTCATTTTAGTGAATTTTTATTAAAAAAAAATTCACTAATAGAAAGGTATCGATGGTGAGATTTAGCAAAAAAAAAAAATTCAAATGAGCACGAACTAGGACCCCTAGAACCCATATCGTATATATATATATATATATATATATATATATATATATATATATATATATATATATATATATATATATATATATATATATATATATATATATATATATATATATATATATATATATATATATGTATTCAACCGATAACTCAAAAAGTAATTGACCAATTTGGATGGAAATCAGACAAGGTTTTCCGGGAAAATTTTGAATTTTTTCTCGAAAAAAATTTTTTTCTCCGAAAATGACAAAGCTATTTTAATGAAATTTGGTGTATCTGTTACCTTGAGAAAGACCTTACTACATACCAACATTCAAATTTCTAAGTTAGAAAATTGAGTATTTCAAATTTGAAGCATTTAATGAAAGTTCACTACCATAATGCACTTCCTGCGTTCCGAACTTTTTTTAATAGTATTTAATGTAGCACTTAAATCTGTTTTCAACTTAGTACATTAATGTTGTGCTTGTTTTGACATTCGACTGAGTAGCATAATCGGTGGATTTTATGACGTTAGGTTTTGATATGACTTAAATATGGAAGTTTGAAAGTATCAAAACGAACGTGTGATAGTAAATGGAACATGCTTGGAACATCCCAAAAGACAAATCGACTGAGCCTTATATTTGAATATGTTTATTTTGATTTGTAAATAAATAGATTTTGGCTTTAATTTTGTTAATTTTTCTTTTCAGGGAAGAAAGTGAAATTATAGAAGGAGAAGTAGTAGAAGTTCAGATTGAACGCCCAGCAACTGGTGTTGGAACAAAAGTTGGCAAACTGATTCTCAAAACTACTGACATGGAAACTGTGTATGATTTGGGTGGTAAAATGATTGATAGCATGCTCAAAGAAAAAGTACAATCTGGTGATGTAATAACAATTGATAAAGCTACAGGTATGTAGAAGAAAAGAAATGTTTTAGAAATATTCAAAACCTCTTCAAAGCAAATTAATAACATTTATAATTGCAAGCCAATCTTTGTTTTCCTTATGGTAATGTTTTTTCTTCAATGTACCCATTACGTTGTTATCAAGTTCTTCAAAAGACTCAAGATACTTGGAAGTAGCAAATTGGGTGAATACAGTGGATGGATGCTTGTATAAAATTCTAACTCTTGTAAAACTTATTGCAAAAAATTGGCTTGCAGTGCTTTCGTATGGTACAAGATGAAATTAATTTTTATACTCTGATCTCTAAAAAGTAATTTTTCGCATAACTCTGGACTTAATACCAACATAACCTTTTGCATTCACAGTTTACCTTTAACGGTGATAACTTTTTCTCTACTTGTTTTTGTTTTCTTCGTCTGGGACTTCATTGTGTTTCCGTTATAAACTTTTTTGTAATCACAAAAGCATGATTTATCACATTGTCTGTCTCTGTGGTAAACAATTTTTTCATTGCCTAAGCCTTTTTTATGAAATAATTTATGAAAGGCAAAGCCTTTGTGTCTCCAAGACATCATGAACTTGGTTGTTGTGCCACAAGATGGGTTACTCGCTTCTTGAATAGTTGGAGATTGTATGTCTTTGGAAATGTCTGCTAGGAGAGCATTCCAGAGTTTAGATGCTCTAGGAAAGGACGAGGATTCGCGATGAACTCTTGTGGGTAATTTGACAATAAAAGCTTGCCCTTTTTTACTAAAACGGGTTTGGCGATTATAGACTGCAAGCAGAAGTACTAACCAAGCGATTTATGAGGAGCAATGTCGATGATGGTATCGATAGAAGATGCAGTAATATTGTATGAGGTGAACAGTTCTTTTCTGAATATAATATGGGACTGACAAGATTGTCTTTGGGACAGCACCGCAGACATGACAAAAATATTCTAAGTCTGGCCATATCTGTGCTTTATAACAGTGTAAGAAGCTGCTGTGGTAAAAACCAACTTTTAACTTGAAACAGAAATGCAAGCTTCTTTGCTGCTGCCTTTGTAATATTGGGAACACATGAATGCCAGCAAATATCCTCTACAACAATTATAGCCAATGTAGAGGTTGTGGATTTTTGGGCAGAATTTTGCTAGCCATCTGAACCTCTGCGTCCTGTAGGTCACTCTTCCTAGAGAATAGGTAATTCTGTATATTTGAAACATCAAACATAACCAGATTTGCAGAGCCACAATCTTAGACAAGTCATCATTTAGGGATTGGTTACTTTAATTCATTCATACAGAGCCCAAAACAGATATTGGGCCAGTCGATGAGAACGTGCTGTGAAGGGCGCTATCATCGACGAAGCTGTGGATAGAAATGTTGGTTGTTAACAGGAGGTCATTTATATGCAAAAAGAAAAAGTGTAGGGTCCAAAATAGAACCTTGCTTCAGAAAATGCTTTAGAAATATCAAATGAAATTGCATGACCTTTTCCAAACTTTTCGAGAGCAGAAACTTTAAACATCAGTGAGGTATGTCAGAATATTGCCAGAAAGTCAGTTTAGAACAAAGCTGAATTTACAATCACTAGGATGTTTGATTTTTCAGAATATTTGATAAGCTCTGTATTGATAAATTTTTCCATAACTTAACATAAAAGTGATAGAATGGAAATTGAACGATAGTTCCCCACATCAGGCTTGTCTCTCTTTTTGTGGAAAGGCTGAACTCGAACTTGTTTCCAGAAAGATGGAAATACTCCCATCTTATTGGACATAGAAAAGAGGCAACATGTAAGTGGAGTCTGTTCAGGAGCACACATTGCTTGGATTCCATCAGGTCCTGATGCCTTTTTGATATCTAAAATTTCAAATATGCTTAACAGTACAATGTATCAAAAATTCTTTCTGATTTTTGACTTTACAGGTGGAATAGATGTTTATATTTGTCTGAAAACAATAAAGTGTACTCATTCTGAAACACCTTTTCTGTCTCCCAGTACCTAAACTGTCATGAACTTTTATGACTGTTACACGTCATCTCAGTTCCTCTGATTTACTGGATGACGTTTATATGCTTTATATTGATGTCATTGCTAAAAATTTTAAATCAAACACAGGCATACAAAAAATAAACTTTAATTAAAGTATGCAAGCTTTACCATATAATAATCTCAAGTACCTGCTTCTGTTTGTCAAGTCTTAAAACGAATTTGAAAATACTTGCTTAAATTACTAAAACATTTGAAAAATCATGATTGACTGCTAGTTTCAAAGCATTTTTGTCACCGGTCTATTGAAATCTAAAAAAAAAATGTGTTCTTTTCTTACAGGAAAGATATCTCGTTTGGGACGTTCGTTTGCAAGAGCAAGGGATTATGATGCAACGGGTCAGCAGACAAGGTTTGTGCAATGTCCTGAAGGTGAACTACAAAAAAGAAAAGAAGTTGTTCATACAGTGACATTACATGAAATTGATGTAATAAACAGCAGAACTCATGGTTTCCTAGCCTTGTTCTCTGGTAAGTACTACTAAATTATACTTTGACAGGTCGAATAGCAGAAGTTACCAGTTGAGTAACCTGTAGAGTTCGAATTGATATGGCGGTTTCGAGGCCAGTATTCTGACAGCCGGTTTTTTCAATCAAATTTGTCCTTTGTCTATATGTGTGTAAGCTCCCCCATCACAAGTTTTAAGATTTAAGAGTGGGATACTCTAGACGAGAAGTACATCCGACAGAGATAGAAAATATTATCCTGACATGTGCTGCTTAAGATCGTAAACTACGGATTTCCTTGAAAACTGTATGATTATATTGAAAATCTTACTAAGTTGACCTACTTCTCAGAAGATCGCGTCTTAGTCGGCTTGGATTTTGTAGAAACGTAATAATTTTGCTTCCTGAGAAAAGAGACGTTATCATTTGTCTACTCTTCTGTTTATATACCAAGCTTAAGAAAGCGGGAGGGTGAAGGGAGATGGGGTAGATACGAATTATGTTGTACCTATTCCTTTAGACGAACTTGGGACAGACAATATTTGTGCCTATAACATAACTTTTTAAGCTGTCGAATGAAGAGACGGATGGATAAATGCAGAATAAATTCATAGTATGGATTTTGAAGTCCGGTCTAATCTTATACAGAATCACTGTGTTCCAGCAAATTTTCATAAAAACTTTGTTAAACTTTCAAAACATTTCTTGAAATGAACGGAAATTAATTTTGATTAAACTTAGACACATAAGCCTGCTCAATCGGACCAATTAAATTAAAAAAAATTTGTATTACTGAAAAATGTAGATGTATTTTGGTAGAACTTCGTTTATTTGTTGCTTTTATTTAAGTTTCTATGTTAATGGAAAATTGAGATAAAGATGTACAAGCTTTTAATGAAAATTGGCTACCATTAGCCTATGTATGTGTGTGTGTGTGTGTGTGTGTGTGTGTGTGTGTGTGTCCGTATAATTATGGGGACAAACCACATGCATGGACGTGATTTGTCGGGTCTTCCAAACTTGTCGGGCCATACACGCATCCCTACAATTTAGAGACGTGGTTTTTCGGATTCTCCACCTCTTAAATAGTATAAATAACTAATTTTCTGACAATGTCCTGATATACATACTATATGCATGTGTGTATTTTTGAGTTCGTGTTACTAAAATTGTCAGGCCCTATAAAAGTGACTGATAAAAGCGACCTCTGTGGTCAATTTTTGAAACAGACGTAATTGTGTGTAAGACCCGACAACTGTTTGGTAAAATTTGTGTAAGTCCCGATAAACATAACATTTTTTTCACCTCGTACAGGTAGTAAATGACCTGTTTTCAAGTTATTTGTCCATGGTGTTATAAATAGCTTCCCTGTTGTTATTTTTTATTGCTTCGTCTGCAAGGGTTATTGACAGAGAATAACGGTACATCATTTTTACTTGGGCACTAAAGCAGATAGCGGTGGGTCTTATGTAGTATGTTATATTTCAAAGAATATTTAGATATTCTTAGAGTTATTTATTAGGGAAATTTCATTGAAAATATTGGCTCTTTTTTTTCAAACAAAACAGAACTCATATTTGGGTTGGAAACATTAGTTTATATGTTTTTTACAACATCAATTTATGTGTATATATATATATATATATATATATATATATATATATATATATATATATATATATATATATATATATATATATATAGCTATAAAAGAGACAATGTTTCTTCAAGCACTTTTTATTTAAACCCGGTTACAAACAATGAAGTCATAGAAGTTATTAACTCCTTAAAAAATAATTCTGCACCTGGAGAGGATGGCATAACATCTTACTACGTTAAAATAGCACACCAGTTTGTGGTAGGGGCATTGGTGATTATAATAAACAAAATATTTGAGACAGGAAAAATCCCACTGCAATTTAAAAAAGGTGTTGTTGTGCCAATACATAAAACAGGTGACCAACTGCTAATGGAAAACTATAGACCCATTAGTCTAATAAATACGTTCGCAAAGATTTTTGAAAAGTGTCTAAAAAAAAGAGTGATTAGCTTTCTTGACAAATATAGTATTCTCTCCCACAACCAGTATGGTTTTAGAACAGGTTTATCCACAGAAAATGCTCTTCATAAACTGAAGACAACTATTGTGGGCAATTTTGAAAACAATAGGAAAGTCATCGGAGTCTTTCTTGATCTTCAGAAAGCTTTTGATACAGTCTCTCATGAAACCCTTTTGAATAAGTTAGAAAACATTGGTTTTAGAGGAGTTGCGTTGAGTTTGTTTGAAAACTATTTGAAAAACAGGCAACAAGTTGTGAGATTAGATAGCAACACAAGCGAACCATTGACAATAAAACGAGGAGTCCCACAAGGAACAATTTTGGGTCCAGTTTTGTTCTTGATATACATCAATGATGCTCTGGCAGCTTTTGACGGCGATAATGTATCCTTGATTTCATACGCAGACGATACAGTTTTGCTCTGTGATGGGGTTAACTGGCCCGAGACAATCCGAAGTGCGACGTTACTGATTGGGGAACTCAACCGTAGGCTGAACCATGACAGTTTGTATCTTAACGTCAAGAAAACAAAGTATATTGCGTTCTCGCCAACATCCGCTGGACTTGAAACAATGCCAGATATAGTTATCCCTGGACACACTGAACCTATCAACAGTGTAGATAGTTTAAAGTACCTCGGTATTATGGTAGATAAGTACTTAAAATGGCAAACGCACATAGAATATCTGAATAATAGGCTACGTAAACTTATCTATGTTTTTTATGTTCTGCGAGAGATAATGTCTCTGAATACTTTGCTTGACGTTTATGATGGTCTGGTAGCGTCCATATTACGATACGGAATATCCTGTTGGGGATCGGCTTATAAATCGACATTAAAACCGCTTTGCATAACACAGAATTTCATATTAAGAACTATACTAAACAAAGCAGTTGATTATCCCACAAAATTGTTATAATACAACTCAAATACGGGTGTTATGAATATTAAGGGGTTGTATATTCTTGCGCTCGTACAGTATACCCACGGGGAGGCCTTGTTACAAAAACAGACACAGCATCAATATCTAACAAGGCAGGTAACAAATAGAAATGTACTAACATCAAGATGTAAAAAAACTATTTCACGGAAAACTATTGACTTTCTTGGACCAAGATTATATAATCTTGTTCCGGCCAAACTTAAGACTATAGAAAAGAATTATAAATTTCGGAAAAAAATAAAAGAATACATATTGCAAAATTACGAAAGATTAGAAATCTTAATACAGCATTTTTGAAAAAACCATGGTACGTAAAGACAGCTTATAATTGTGGTTACGAATGAATAGCAATGGAGGAGTGCTGCATACGTGGGTGTGCAAGTGTGGGCGTAGCGTTAGCGTGAGAGTATGTAGGGTATGTGTGAGTGTATGCTTGTGACTTATGGGATGATGTGCGAAGGCGGGAGCTAGTGAGTGTCTATGAGTAAGTATAAAGGTGTGTATAAGCGACTTATGGGATGGTGTGCGAGGGCAGGAGCTAGCGAATGGCTGTGGGTAAGTATAAATGCGTGTATAAGCGAGAGTGGTTGCTTTTGGCTGTGTATTGATTGGAGACTGGGTTGTTCTCTGCTTGTCCCAGGAGTAGATTGGGTGGAAGACAGGATGTGTTTGAACAGAGAGACGTTAGAGGGATGAAATGCTTTGAGAGATTGTTGTTGACGGATATACCTCATTTATTCACACTGGAATAGAGGTGAGAGGGTGTGTGCGGTGGATGGAGGGATGCTTGAGAATTTAAATAATTTAAATATTGAAGGACGGTCAGATGTCTAATGTAGGATTTGTTGTAGTGTATGCTTTGATAGGATAGCTAATTATAAGGCGAAGCACGCACAAGTATGACTATACTTATGTGCTTTAACTTTTTTGTTGTAAATTTTGAGTATAAATTTGTATTAATTGTTGTTGGCAAATAAATATATATATATATATATATATATATATATATATATATATATATATATATATATATATATATATATATATATATATATATATACTTATGGGGTTAGTATGGGATGGACTTGTATTTCCCGAAATATTCCTTATACAAAAAAATATCTTAACAAAAGCTTTTCGACATCTTTTTTACTACAAACTCGCGACATTCAATTTATCCCAGCATAAACAACTTCGTTGCTATGGCAACTAAATCTTTCTTTTTAAATGGCAAGATATGATTTTTTCGCATTTTAGGAAATAGCGTCTAGTTCTTGATACGCCACTATAAATATGTAATTAGGTTCAATTAGAAAAACATTTAGAAAAAAATAATGTAATTATGCAGATGATCGCAAAAGTGATTTTTTTCAAAACAGAAGCACGCTTAAAACCAACCCTGTACGCATAAGCAACAAGACAAATGTTGTAAAATCAACCCAGACAAAAGTTACGGGACCTGGCGTGCTGGGCGGGGAAGGAAATATAGAAATCAAATCAGCAAAAACACCTTTGTTGGACTTCTATAAGCAACCTTTTTTACATTTTGCTCCAACATTTCTTCTTAATAATGTTCGCCCCCCTCCAACACAGCTTTTTACTCCAAGTCACACAGCTTGTTTGCAAGTTGAAGGGACAAGAGTTTTGTTGTCGTTTGTGCGCAAGACACTCTAACAGGCAGGCCTGAACCACCTCACCTGACCTGACCTGACCTGACATGGCACGACCTGATCCAACCTGACCTGACCTGACCAAACCCGACTCTCACATGATTCTGACCTGATGTAACCTTGGTAAAAGCGTATGAGAAAACCAAAAAAAAATCATGCATCTTACAAAAACAAACAATTTTACTTTGGTATATGTATGTGACCAGCGATAAACCAATAATGTCAATAAGTTGACAACAACAAATTCTCATCACTGAACCAATAATGTCAATAAGTTGACAACAACAAATTCCCATAACGTAAAAACGAATTTCCACAACATAAAAATGGTATAAAATTGCATATAAGGTGGTAAACGTTATCTATCAGCGATCGACATCACGTTGGTGAAACTGCAGATGAGAGGCAAACTTGTTTTAATTATTAACTTTAATTCGAAAAAAGACTGACAAAACAAAACTAACAAATTTCGGGACGCAGCAAGTGCGTTATAGTAGCGAATTTTCATAAGAATTGTACATTATTATTATACGGCGTGTTAGTAAAGTGAATACTTTAAACTTACACAGACCTTGAAGATCGATTTTAGAGGTCCTGGTGCGCGCACATTTGCAGAATTCTTTCGAAAGTGTGACCATCGATATATATATATATATATATATATATATATATATATATATATATATATATATATATATATATATATATATATATATATATATATATATTCTTTGCATTTCATGGCACCCATATAAGTTATTAACAATCTGACACCCACACTTTTATACGTATAAAATAAAAGGATCATATGTTGCTATATTGGCACCCGTGTAAATCCGTGTTAAAATGGCACCAAAATGTATAAACTTGTGATACTACGGGTCAAACTGGCACCCTACAGTGTTGCCAAAATATTTTATTGTTTTATACATATAAAAGAAAAATGTCAAATGGTTGGTGTATTAGCACCCTCGTTACTCTTGGTCCAATTAACACCAATGTATGAAATTGTAACATTACAGGTCAAAGTGGCACCTTACAAATATATTATATTAAGTGTATAATTAAGAAGTGCATTGAAAACCATCGGTAATTTTTTGGAAAATCTGCATCAATATAAGATACAAAAAGCTAGAATGCACGCGGTGGACGAATGCTCTTAATGTGGGTCCAGTCCTACCTTTTAAATCCCGATAAACATCAGAAAATACAGAACGATGAATGGAGGTTCTTATATGATAGGATCGCAAAAGCTCCATCGTTACTCTTCTCGTTGAACTAACTCTGGTGTTTCATACACGCCTCCCGTCAAGGTTTTTTTTTAACATGTAATCTTCAAGTTCTAAAATTAGCTCTTAATTCTGAAATTAATGAATTCTGACTTCAAACATCCGAATTCTTATATTAAACTCTGAATTCTGAGTTTAAATTCAGAATATGTACTGGAAATAATATTTTTTTAATTAATGGCCAATAATTCTTGCCTTCCTAGAAAATCGCCGACCGAAGATCACCATTTTTACTAGGAAATTCTGATTGTGTTTTTTATTGAATTATAGGTAAGATTTTAGTATATTAATTTATTTAATTATTATTTATGTAATAACATTTTTTTCTTTGCAGCAACAAATATTTAATCCATTAGAATTCCAAACAGCATCTATATGGATATAAGAATTAATTTATGAAAGTATTGTCAAAATGAATTTTAGTATTTTGTTCCAAACCGTACTTTAAAGTAATAAATAAAGCGTGTTTAGATTAAAAATAGTTTTAATTTAAAAGAAAAATAGTAGCATTTTATAAAAAGCGAAAGATTATAGAGAAGTAAAAATGCTACAACATTCCTGAAAGAATTTCATGAAAAAAAGGACTTACTTTTTGCAACGTTTATTAAACAAAATTAATGAAAAACTTTACAATAATTAAACAAAACGAAAAAATAACAAAGTCTTTGTTTTTAAAGTAAATAAAAATAAAATTAATTTCTATTATTAAATGAACCATAAAATCAAAAAATCGTGAGCATTTTAAAAATTACCGCCCCACCCATTATTTCGGATTCGGAAAATTGTGGAAAAATTGTGAAATAACGATGACCATAATTTCAAAACGGATATTTTTTATAAGAAAATAACCTTTTCTTACCTCTTAATTCTTAAAAAAGTTAATTGTATAAAAATATTTCCTTTGAAATTATTGTCAACGTATTTCAACAATTTTTCAACAAAAAAATTCCGATTTCGAGATGATGGGGGGTGGTAAGTTAAAACGAATTGCAGGGGCCTCACATTCAATGAGTGTGAATAAGAGAAGACACGAGCAGAAAAAAGAAAATTAGGTATCTGAATTATTCCTGCTCTCATTAAAAATAAAAGCTTTTACTCTAACCCATCCCACCCCATTGAAGTCACTCTTATGTGTATTAATAAAAGCTTCGCATTCTCCTTTACGAAGAACTTTCTTTGATTTTATTTTGTTTTCGAAGTATTTCTTCATCATGGTTTTTTGAATGGCGGACCATCGTAATCTTGAACCTATGAATTAAGAATGTAAATATTAATAAATGTAATAATAATTGTAATTATAATAATTTTAGAACCTTTCTTTGTAAGTTCATTTGTATGCTTAGGCTTAGCGCAATCAGACGCTTCTCCCGTGCTTTCTTCTCCTATCATTTCCTCTATATTTCTGTCTCCTTGCTCCAAATAAGGCAGAACTTCAAATTCTTAAATAAAATGAAAAAGGTTTATCATTAGAATTAAGACAATTAATTGTCAAATACCTTTATTTTTTAATCCTCCCTCACCACTGAAATGAGCTTTGCCTAACTTTTCTTTATTTGAATCTTCATTTTTTCTTCCCAAACTAGATACAACTTGGTGTTCATTCAAGTTTTCGACTATACTTTCGTTACCTACAACTTTTGCATATATTTTTATATTTACTGCGGTTACTAAATTTGTCAATATACCCATACCCAAAGTGCTGCTGGTGTTGTAAATTTCTATTTTATCATCTTCCTCCAAAACTGACTCTATCTCGTTCATATCAACATCAATTTCTTCCAGCGTCTTGTTTTTGAATTCTGCTGCATTTCCCCTTTCCATTATTTGGAGGATTTTAGACACTTTTGCAATCTGGTAGACATCTTGTGGAAGTCTATCATAAAATTTAATAATCAATAATAATAAATTAACAACAGCAGTAAATACTATATTTTCTGTTTGCTTTCAAGGTTATTATGACAAACTTAGTTAACTAGCGGGCGTGCCATCCAAAAGTAAGCACCCGGAATATTTTATGAACCTTAGAGGTATTTATTATCTTCAGGTTTTAGGCGATCGATAAGTTTGGTAGGGAGTCAAAATTTTAAATAACTAACATCTATCAACAAGATATCTCAAAGTCATATAAAAAAATACTAGGTAGGTACATATCATTGGCGCTCAAAACCTATCACTTTTTGGTAAAAACACAAAGTTTTAATTTCACCCAACCTTACCGAATGCTTTTAACTCGTTAACTCGAAGCTAGTATCTCCAACGGTTCTTAAAATAATAACTCCGTGTAGAAATTTGTTTTTAATCACTTAAATAATTTTACAAGGACTATTAGAGTAACTATACAAAAAACTTACTTGTAAAAGCTTTCATGCGTTTTGGTTGTATGACCCATAAATTTAGCCAATTGGTCAATTTCGTTTGATTGCAAATTGAGCAGCTGTGTGACAGTTGCAATATGTTTCCTTAGCCTACATGATGTTAGTAAGTTGGGAAATTTGGCATTTGATAAATTTGCATATTTCCGGATAACAGAACAGCCATCAATCCAAAATTTTGATTCAGGATATGCAAAAAAATATATGTTTTCAATTGGAAACCAAAGTTCTCTTCTAAGGGTACATAAAAGTTTAAAAAATTTAAACAACTTTTTTGGAATTAAAATTGTAACAGCTCGGCTGCCTTTTCCTATTGACACTATTCTCTTATAATTCTGAGTTAAAATCCTCTCATTTTCGGTCAATGAGCTAGCCATTTCTGTGTGTAAAATGGTATTTTCTGTCTCAAATTGCTCTTTTAATGAACTGTATTCCAAGTATTGAACGTCCCCTACCCTTTTTCTATTGTGCAAAATAGTAGCTACCAGCACCGTTTCCACAAGAATCCTGTATGACACTGTATCTTTTTCATTTCTCAAAAGTCTTTCATAGGCAACCTCAGCTTTATCTTCAATTAATCTCGCTAACTTAATTATGTCTTCGGTTATTGGCAGCAACTTGGGCTTTATAGCCGACTTCTCATTCAGGTCCTTTAGTGCCAAACTTCCAATTTCAGTAGCCCACTGAGTATCCACTAAGTTCTTAAATCTTTCAAGTTCTGTCAATGTTTTATCAAGATCTTGGTAAAAATGGGGAATTTTTCTTCTTAGAATTAGTTTCATAGCCAAATCACACAAGTTAATCAGAGTGGTTCTAAAATGTAATGCCAACGATGCTGCTCCAAAGTTTCTCTTAGAAATATCATACCTTGAGAGGGATTTTACAGCGCTAATAGTATTGTCGAAACTTTCAGGTCTTAAAACTGACATAAGATTATCATAAGGTTGAATTTTTTTCATTTCAATGAGAAATTTGGCACATTCACGAATTTTGTTAGAAATATGATAAAAACGTCTTTTCATTTTTATTTTTTTGAGTAAATCATCTCCATAATAAATTATCAAAATGTCATTACTTGCTGTTCGAGTAATTTCATCCGCCTGCATTCTCTCAAAAACTTCTTTTTTTATTTGTAGTTTATTTAATATTTCTCCATATTTTTTCTGACAAGCCACGTATATGTAGGATTCAGTCAAAGGGTGAGCTACGTCACTAGAACCAGAGGGTTTTGCAAAACACTTTTTAACATGTCGGCTCAAGTATAGCCGCTTAAAAAACCCTTTACAGTATTTGCATAACGCAAAATCTCGTTCATTCGCTTCTTGGCCGGGTTTGTATTTTTTAGGTATAATTTTTCCCCTCAGCCCGTCATCCAAACATCCTTGATTGCGAATTAGTAAAAGCATTTCTTTTTTTTCCTTAGAGTTTGGCTTTTTATTTATCAGCTCTTTTACCTCAAGCTCATCTTTATGTTTTCTTTCCAAATGTCTTGAGAAATGCCTTGAAATCACCTCTTGATCACAAAATTTGCAGGTAGTCTTCTTATATTTATTTTTTATAAGCAACGGCGAGTCATATACTGTTTTCTAGAAACAATTAATAATATCATTAAATTTAAAATTATTTTCCAGGTCTATACTGAGTGTCCTAAAAATGACGGAAAATCTCCGCAGTACGTTGTGGGGAAGCATCATCGGAGGCCAAAAAAAAATACAATGAAAAAAATCTATGTTTTATTTTCGAGTTTTTTAGTCAGAAACTAATTCGTAAATTTGGCATTTTTTTGCTTTAATTTAATCAATATTATGTCGAATAATGATTAAATTGCACAAAATTTTGAAACATCGTAGCCAAATGCATTTTCCCAGCATCTTGATAAAAAAAATCTGATATTTGAAATTAACTTGAAGAGAAAATGTAAAGGTTTGAGAGATTTTCTAACCAAATAACCATAAAGGCGCCTAATTCTTTGCATAAGATGATTCGCTTTTACTCAGTACTAAAAAATAAAGAAGTTGAGTCCTCAACTTTGCCTCTTCATATCGCAGTCAATTGACGACTTGGATTTTTTTCCTTATTTTTTTCTGGCCTCCGATGATGCTTCGCCATAACGTACTGCAGAGATTTCCCGCCATTTTCAGGACACCAGTATATAGCCATCCTCAAAATCTTTTTGAATAATGTTTTTCTTGTTGGAATGGTCTTCGAAAACTGCTTCTTTTGACTCTATGGAATTTGCAACGCCAAATTCATGGCCGAACGCGACTTTTTTAATACCAATTTTTAGTCTAACCATTCAGCATTATTTTATTCAGTTCAGCATTTTTATTAGAAACTTGACATGATGGGGTTAATCAGGGCCACAAAAAACCTTCTTGGAAGTGTTTCCATTTCTAAAAAATGTCACCTTTGTAAAAGTGTTCAGATTCTGAGTGGTTCAATTTTTATACGTTCCAAATTGAAATAAAATTCAAAATTGAAAGCCACTAGGTAAGTCAAGTGTGTCATGAAATTATTTTTTAAACAGTTGAATTTTATGGACCCCTCTCAAAGAGCTCATACCAAAATTTTAATAAGTAATATGTAGGTACACAGGATGCTGCTTTCTAAACGATTGCAAAAGTAAAATACGTGTATTACTGAATTTGTTGAAAGGTATTAGCTAGTCACCTAGAAATGAGCATCCTATATATTTCCTAATAAAATTTTATCGCAACTTTGTGTGTTTTTTGTTCATATTTTGCAAAAGGGTTTTTTGTTGTCCTAATTAATGCTGCTGTATCAGATTTTTTGAAAATTATATTTAATTATTTTTAAATAATCGCAGCTGATGGTTCTGGATTTGGATTTTGAATTATAGTAGGGTCAGAATAAGCAGTTTTTGAACACCTTTCAAATAAAAAAATGATTGATTTATCATCTGAAATATTGAAGATTTTAGGATTCGTACATCCAGCGGGCGTAAAAGATTCAGAATAAATTCGCGAAAATGAAAATAAGATTTTTTATCAAACCAAAAAGAAAGGGATACATTTTTGAATTAGATACCTACTGAAATTTTAAATAACCGCAGTAATGTGGTATATATTATTTATCTAGGGTAGGCACTACAATGACTTCATGCTTCTAGTGTATGCACGCCACTGATGTACCTACGCTGCTTTGAAATACATAATGATTGTTTATAAAGGTCGTCCGATTTGTAAAATAGATGTTGTCGTGGTTACTAAGTCAGGAATGTATGTATAAAGTCACGTCAAAAATAGTAGAATTAAGTAAATGAAAAAATCGATCGCTCTATTTTTTTTTTCAAAAGTTAGTTTCCATTTTATCAAATTTATTCCGCACTTATTCTGATTTAGGGCTCGACCGATAATCGGCATCGGCAATCGGCAAAACAAACGCCGATTGTGCCGATTTATTTTCTCTGTAAATTTTTAGTACTATTTCTTGAATTAAATTAAATAGGTAGGTAGGTAGGTAGGTATGTATTGTTTTTTATGATATTTATATTATTATTGTTATTATGTTACTGTTAGATAATTTTCTTACATTACAACAGAGAATTCAATAACATTATTTTTATCATCCCTAAACTGTTTTTGAAATAATTCAACTAACTCAGCGCACATAAGGCGCGAAGTTGCGTGTCATGCTGTTTATTCTTACGGTTGCAAACGAATTTAGACTTTATGACTTGCTCAACGACGATAAGGCGGCGAGTCGCGTACTTCGCTTGCAATTCTTATGACAGCTCACGA
The DNA here is from genome assembly GCA_964006375.1 of Tillus elongatus. Taxonomy (NCBI): domain Eukaryota; kingdom Metazoa; phylum Arthropoda; class Insecta; order Coleoptera; family Cleridae; genus Tillus; species Tillus elongatus. Next base: position 39,187,358 of record OZ023270.1, read on the forward strand.
AAATAACCTTTATGTGTAATATAAATGTTTACATAATTATTTATTTGTTATTATTTCTAACAACTTTGGTATGTAATTTTGTTATGACTTTAAATTAAATAAAAGTTTAGGTTTGAATATGCAATTAAATGTAACATTCAATTTTATTATGTATCCAACGCTAAACATCGACCATCGGCATCGGCAATAGCCAATGTTTATGTTTGTAGGAAAAATTCTGCCATCGGTCGAGCCCTGCTCTGATTGTACCTATATAAAATAATTGCACTATACACTACAAAACCTAATCTATTGGTTGTCCAGCACATATAGGTGGACGAAGTTCTAAGAGATTCATAGAAGTGTAGCTGCTATTTTAAAAATAAAACAATAACAAACTAACCAATCTTACAGAAATAATATGTTACTGAGTCCTACCTTTTTTGTAATTTGTTTGGGACTGTCAATTTTCGGTATGTTTTGAAAAACGGTAGATATCCTGTTAATAGTATCATCGTCAATCATTAAAGATCCATCCTGAAATATAATTGATAGCTACTTATTTTATTTATAACTGTTTTCATGAATGAGCTTACTCTAAAACTATTATCGAATTCATATGGCTGCGCCTCAAATTCCAATTCTCGAGCCCAACTAGCTTGATCATAATTTGAAATTATTTCTAACGCCGTCTAAAAGGTACCATAATTAATGATTGCAACTTCTACTTCACAATAGGTATGTAGAGTGGACCAACGAAAACGAAACGCGGCCTTCATTTAAAAATAGCTCGGACGAACCGCCCCCTCCTCCCCCCGTTCAATTTTATATTTAAAGTGGGTCATTTTTTAACCATGTCACTTCAAACCTTCAAGCTGGCTGATATTTTATTTTTTAAGTTGTTTTGGCCTTTATTACCTACATCTTAACCTACATCTTAATTTAAACTGACCCCGGATATGTGTCCTGGGGGGCCTAATTAGCGCTCATTTGAAGAAATTTTTTCAAAATTCAAAAGTCGGGATCTCCGCATTGGTGAATTTTTTTAAGAAAATTCACTAAAACGACGTTTAAAAATAGGTGTAGGTATGACCTATCACTGTAGCCATACCTTATATGCTCATTTAAAATTTAAGGGATTTTGTGGGTTAAAGAGATATGGCTTAAAACATGTTTACAAATAAAAGAATTGTGTGCACTATGTGCGCATATCAGAAGTAAAACTTCTTACGAATATGACGTGTTAACTGCTTTCTTATGCAATGTATATAAATTTAGATACATATATAGCCTAAACAGCTGGATTAAATTAAAATATTTTGAGGTCCCGCGACCTTTCCAAGGAAACGCTGACGAAACCGTAACAGGTACGTAAAAATGTTACTAGACCAAAGTTTTAGAGCATAAAATTATCTAAAAAAAAGTCCGCGACGGCATATATCTATCGTCTATAGTTTAATCGCAATCCGCTCTCAACTTATGCGGTGCAACACGTTTTGCGCGCGCCAGCGGCTGTTAGGCCTCTTCACTTGTTTAATATAGACGATAGATATATGCCGTGGCTGACTTTTTTTAGATAATTTTATGCTCTACAACTTTGGTCCTGTCAAATTTTTACGTACCTCTTACGGTTTGGTCAGCGTTTGCTTGGAAAAGTCGCGGCTCCACTGTTTTTTTAATGTTTTTTAAATTTTTTTATGTGGTTCCCGGGATGAAAAATTTATCAGACCTTACTCATTATGATCAGTTCTAGATTCTTTATATTGCATAATTTTTTCGCTCATGAAAGTTAGAAGTTGGAATACAAATATCGTCTTATTTGAGTATTATATATTATATCGTGACGCATTTTCGTTGCCTAGTTCGTGTGACGCGACCTTCAAATTTTACTCTCATCGCGCGTATAGAAGTTTCACTTCAATAAAAAATGACGGGGCCAGCATTAAAATAAACATTCATAATATGAAAATTTTATAAGGTGTTTCGTTTTCCCTGGGCCATACTCTATATAAGTTTACTAACCTTATAAAGTTTAGGTACATTTTTTTGTGAAATTATATTGATTATATGAGATTTGCTTCTATGTGTATCTGAATCTGTTTCTCCTTTAGATTTTTTGGGCGACGGAAAAACCTGTCAAAGCATCATCATATTACAAATATAAAAGTAAAAATAAAACGATAAATTGTAAAAGTTCAACCCTACAAATCTTTTGTTAGGTACTCACACTTTCATCGCTACTACTGCTCTGGTAAGGTGTTGATGGAATATATTCGTCTATGCTACCATCTGTATGATAAGGGTCAGCGTCAGACACTTCAGATAAATTATCAACATCTAAAAATTTACAGCATCACTAAATTAGTTGGATAACCAATCAATCACAGATATTATGTACAGACCTAAGACCTAAGAAATAGGTAGGTAGTAGGTATAATATAAATTTAGTAGGTATTTAAATATTTAGTTTCACAAAATTTCAAGTTCTCGAATATAAGAGACCCTAAACTTTGAACAATATAGTTACACCGGGGGACCCCCCCGCAGCTATGCCCCCCCCCTCGCCGCCGCCACGCACAACATTTTCCAATACTGTGTATTATTTGCCTACAATTTGTTAGCAATGTAAATTTTACTTACCTTTTGCTAGACACTTTTCCACAATCTTTCTGGTTCTTGAAGATACAGAACTATTAATTATCTTCATAGTGTTATGGAAAACACAACCGGTAAACTTTTTATTTAAAATAGGGCGAAGAAGTATGTATTATTACTCCATAGTCCATATTATTATGTCGAACCACGTGGAGAATGAACAGGAACGTGTTTAAATAGTATAGGCTATCATAACAACTGCTACTACCTCTAGCCTCTACCACTCAATCACTCAAGCAGAGTGCTCAGAGCTAAAATAATAATCGTACCCGGTTCGCACACATCGCACCTGTCTATACCCGAAAGTTTAAAATTACGTATTACCTACATATTATTTCATTACTTATTGCTTGTTTAATATAAGAAAAACAAAAGTTGCAAGATCATCACAGATTGACTTTATTTTTTTATTTTGTTGGGGAACTAATTAATAATATTGAATGATTATAATAATAATTTTTAGCAATAATTACTATAAAATTATAAAATTTCAATTATAAATTACAGCTATGAAATTATATATCCAAAAAATAAGTTAGCTGTTTAAGTTAAATGGTTTTATTGAAACATGTAATTACATTATACCATTAGTCGGGTCAATTTAGAAAAAAAAAGATCCATAACTTAAAACAAATTCCAACTAAAAGATATGTGAACGTTTTTGTCCCTACTAGGTTACCATATTAACAGAAAGAAGTCTACAAAAATCTGTCAATCGGAAGTGATAGTTTTCTGATAGAAAAAAAATCAGTAAAAGTCAGTAGAAAAAAAATCAGACAGTTTTTGAAAATCTCGTTTGTTACAATAGACATTCGGGAATGATTTTACAAAAAAATCAGAATCATTTAATTTTAAATTTGACATTTTATAGCACGTTTGATGTACGATATTCAAAATTGGCGGCAATGTCATAGAGTTGGTCGCACTGAAGGGCGACCGGGAGGTGATGCTGGAGCCCGAGTTGAATGACGGACCCTCAGCCAACGCCTGCTCCAGCTCGCGGGCGTTGTCTCAGCTCAGCGACCGGCCAGCGACAAGGCCACCGTCCGAATTATGCATTGGTTTACATTTAATTACTTTTCTCATTTATGATTAGATATAAAAATTATACCAATTAATCACAAATAATGAGGCTACAATTAGGGGCCATCCATAAATTACGTCACACGAATTTTAGGACTTTTTAACCCCCCCCCCCCCCCCCCCCCCCGTCATTTTCACAGGTTGTCACATTTTTAGAACCCCCTCCCCCCTGATGTGACGTCACACATTTTTGAATTTTATGCAAGTATTTAAAAATACTCAAAAGAGAAAAGTTATTTTCATTTTTTTTTCTTATCTTTATTAAATAATCTTTAATAAAATCAACATAAAGTCAAATACCTTAAATAACAGAGAAAACAAACGACTAGTTAGGAAACGATAAACGACTAATTATGTTAATTAAAGATACAAAACTTAACCATATTGTGTATTTTAAATTTTAACATGTGACATCACAAAGCTTTTGACCTCCCCCCTGCCCCTTGTCACACAATGTCACATTCCGGTGATACCCTCCCCCCCCCCCTTTAACGTGCGACGTAATTTATGGATGACCCCTTATCTATAATTCAATTTTTCTATCAGAGTTACCGTTTTCGAGATAATAGTTGATAAACGGCCAAAGTAGTAGAATTTAATGAATTTTCAGCACGGAGATACCTATCTACCTATTTATTTTGTATTTGAAGTGCACGTAACTCCATAAGAGCAATGCTTTTCAAAAACTGTTTTAATTTTTTTACGACAGACGGCTACAAAATTTGGCATGGAAAAAATACCAAAAATTCGTATGAGCTCGAAACTATCGACTTATATAAAAAAACTCGCAACTTTTGGATAGTGCCCTTTTGCACAGGACGTTAATTCAATTTTCCAAAAACATGCCATTTTATAAAGAACAACATTTTTCTAAATATCCTCATTTATTTATTTGACCGACAAGTAAAATTTTGTGATAAAGTTCACTTTTTTATGAAAGGTAGGTACTTTTACGGAGAAATGTTTTTATTTTGTTTTAGATAGCTACTTAAAACTACCCCTGTTAATTAATTATTTGAACACAAGTCCTCTAAATGTAGTTATTAAGTGTCATCTTAGTTGGGGTATTGTCGATAGCCAAATCATATTCGGATGTCAGGCAGGTTTAAATCGAAAAGCGGAAAATGCCCTAATTAGGTAGGTACACTATTTGTACAAGAGTGCTTTTGCTCAAATAAATAATTAACAGGGTGATTTAGAATTTTAAGTAACTATTTAAAAAAAAAACTTGCTCTCATGATATAACATTTCTCCTTAAGTACCTCGCGTCTAAAAAGTGAACTTTATGACAAAATATTGCTCTATGTCCAATATAAATCATTCCGAACCAAGCAGCCGCGCCGCGTTCACATCACACAGTTCAGAGCGGAACCGACATCGAAGAGGCGAATTTTGAAAATATTTAAAACAACAGTAAATTTTAATTTTTGAAAAAGTTTTTCGAAAGTGGTATCTGTTTGGGCTTTGAGACTATCCAGGTAAGCTGGAAATTAACACTCTACAAAAATTCAATCGCAATCTTGAATAGTTTTCAAAAAATATCACAATGATTTTCGCAATTTCTTTAAGTCATTTTCTCGATAAATAAAAACAGTCAGTATATCTGATTATGGCAAGATAACAAGTTTTGAAGCAAGCAGAGTTTTTTTCTCAGTTTTTTCGACAAAGCAAAAATAAAAATTGTACCTATATGATACCAACTTTTAAAAACACTCAGTATATCTGATTGTGGCAAGATAAGAAGTTTTCAAGCAAGCAGCGTTTTTTTCTCAAAGTTTTTTCGACAAAGCAAAAATAAAAATTTTACCCATATGATACCAACTTTTTAGCAGTCACTGTATTCAGCCCTAATAACCTGTATTATTCATTGTTGGTCATTAGTTTGATTCCATGGGCATCCTTGCCATCCTTGACCATAAAAAATAATTTTTCTATGCTTATAAATAATTTAACTTACGATTGCCAGATTTTTGTAGACTTTTTTTCTGTTAATAATTTTAATAACTTTACCTTCTTTTCTTCAAGAATTAAATTGATTATTTCAAAACAATGGTATTATAAGGAAATTAATAGGTGTTCCATTGAAAACAATAATAGTTTACTCATTTTTTGGATGCATAATTTGACAGTTGTAATAATGTGACTTTTATAATTTTATCATTATTATGCTAATAATACGAGTTCCCTAAAAAATACAGCAAAATGTAAATAAATTAAGAAAAATTATTATTATCATTCAATGTGGTAAAATCAGTTTCCCAACAATACCGACAATAAAGCAAATGTGTGATGACCCTGACACCACCGTTCTTCCTATATTGAAGAAGCACTTATAAACAGAGCAGATGTCGGCGTGCCGGGCGCGACCTTGGATAGAATTTATTTCAGAATAATTCCGTGTTACAAAGAAATCGGTGTTGCCAAATTTATGGTGCTAGACGGCAAACATATTTGGAGGGTGCCACTTTGTGTATCTATAACCACATGTATAAAACGCAGCGCCCCCACCGGAAGATGGCTGAACTAATCAGTATGTTCGTTCAGAATTATTGTCAATTCAGCACCCATCCAAAACTTCGTCAGAGCCTTTTATTGCGCATTCATAATCCTAGGACAAAAATATACACAGAGAACGTATCAGCACCCGAAGTCGGGTGCCACAACGTAAAATTGGGTGCCGTAAAAACAATTTTTATCCAAGAATGGTGCCACAATGACAAAAATTATATATATATATATATATATATATATATATATATATATATATATATATATATATGTATGTATATGTATATATATATATATATATATATATATATATATATATATATATATATATATATATATATATATATATATATATATATGTATGTATATATATATATATATATATATATATATATATATATATATATATATATATATATATATATCCGCTATCAGATAGAAAACTGGAAATGACTTGAGAATGGGTTTTTCGTTTCTTTATACGAGTTTAAATAAATGAGAGGTGAAAATCGAAAATTGAATTTTTTCATTTTTTTGACAATTTTTTCAACGACAGTTGCAAGAAATTGGCTTTCTCTGCGAGATATTAAAAGGCACGAAAGTTTGCAACTTTGCAGCATCTAAACCTATCGTCTATCTTTAGCAATATGCGACATCCCCCTGGTGAGTCTCAAATTTGAATCACCCTGTATATTTATTCGGATTTTAAAATTTCCCTTTGCGGTCATTAACAAAACTATTTACTTAAAAAATGTTACATTTTTCCTTTCCCAAATTATAAAATTTACTAAAAAGCAAAAAAGTTTTTACTAGTTTACCAGTTTCTTCAACTACATATAATAATATAAGCATCCGTGGTGGTCAAGTAGGTAAACATTTATATTTTTCCTTAAAAATGTAGGTTCTGTTCATCATGAGCACAAGTTAGATAAAATATGTTCTAACAAGCCTTTCGATTTATGGAATTTTGATCACAAAATTCCATTCTTTGCGATATAAAGATTAAAGCACGCCACTAAATATGTTTTGATTTAAATACAACTTAAGCGAATAATAAATAAACTTAACTCTCTACAAAATAATTAGATAATTCTGTAGGCAGGTGGACAGTGTTAAATACATTTTAAGATAACTAACCTGTTTCATATCAGCCCTTTTTGTAAGACTACGATCCTTTAGTCACCCACTAACACTAATAAAGTCGTAAAGAATAATTTGCACTTGTATATTAAAATTCCCAAACAACACACTACTCTATACGTAGAAAAAAAAATATATATATATATAATGAACTAATCCAAGCCATTAATATATATATATATATATATATATATATATATATATATATATATATATATATATATATATATATATACAGGTTGTCCCACGACGAAAGCCCGCAATCCATTTCTCGGAAAATAGCCTTTGGAAAATTTTGAAAATTTGGCAGTTTGCTCATTTTAAATAGGATAATCTATATATTGTTACATTTTTAAATTCTACGTGACATTTTACATACATTCTATGTGAAATGTCCTATATATTTCAACAACACACCACGAGCACTTATAGCCTAAATACTATTGTACCGTGGGTGTCGACAAGGAGGTTAATTCTGGACTTGAAAGTTTGGAGGTTCGGAGGAGAAGGAAAAACATGTGCCGGCAAGGAATTCCACAACTTGGAAGTCCTCGGGACAAAAGAGCGGGCATATCAAGATGTTTTATGTCTGGTGACCTGGACTGTAAAATGGTACATTCGCTCTGTTCCCCTGGTAGATCTGTTGGGGGCAGCAGGTGGAGGAACTATGGAAGAAAGCTCGTCTGAGCAGTGCCCGTGCAAATATCTATAAAGAGAGAGGGGTCACCCACGGCACGTCAGTGTGCAAGAGATGGCTGCCTTTAGGTGAGTGTAGGGTCACCAATGAGACGTATAGCTCTCTTCTGAATGAAGTCCAGGATAGCAAGTGTAGAGGCGGCAGCGGCACACCAGATGTGGGAGCAGTATTCGAGGTTTGGCCTTATTTGTGAAGTATATAAGGTATAGAGATTAGGTGGTGAAACGTATTTGCGAGCCCGGATGACGAAATCTAATTTCTTAGCAGCCGCTTCTGCAATTGATGTGACATGTTGGTGCCAATTGAGATTTTGATCCACAGAAATGCCAACAAGTGAAAAGGACTCATTACTTTGAATAACTTGGTTGTTCATTGTGATGAAATAATTTCTTTCAATGAGCGGGAACTAGGCACCTAGAACACATCTTGATGTGTTCTAGGAGCCTATATATATATATATATATATATATATATATATATATATATATATATATATATATATATATATATATATATATATATATATATATATATATATATATATATATATATATATATATATATATATATATACACCTCTGCTGAATAATGCGCAGGAGCCCCATATAGTTGATACCAACAATAAACATACACAGTAAGTGGTAAATTGTCCAAGAAATCAGAGGCAGTGATTCGCAAAATCTCTAGATATTGCACAGCTGTCAGATTATTATCGTAAATGCAGTACGATATTTTATCATCCATCAGAAGAGCAAACAAGTTGAAGCTGAATTTTCTCTGAAAACAGCGTTCTCTTTTGATATGAGTATTGTCTTGGCCCAGTAGTGAATATTATGTCTGTTAAATATTCCTTCATGGGACATCTTTGTTTTGTCGGTCCAAATTTCGCTTTTCAGAAATAAAGGATCGTTGCGGTGTCTTTCAAGGAGAATGTGACGAACTTCAATTCGGTGGGCTGGATTGTTCGGTTCCAGAGCTTGTGCACTTATAAATTTATAATTATGCATCTTATGCTTGGACAATATTCTCTGTATGGAGGAACGTGTTATGTTCATGTCATGTTCAGCTGAACGTATTGACGCCTTTGGATGAGCTTCGAAATAAGACAACAAAGAAATTTGTGTGCCTTCGTCTTCTGTAACTGGAACTGATATTGATGTTTGTTTAATCGTGCAACTTCCCGTTCTCAAGAAATTGGTTTCATAACGTCTGAATTTCAACGCAGTCATTAGGGTGGACTCGGGATACCTATCACTAAACAGCCGACATGTTCTGCTGACCACTCTGTTGCACTCTGTATGAAAATAAAATAAATTCAGCAATTGTTCATTTGAATAGCTGGCATTATCCATTATAACGTAGAATTCCTATTAATTCAGACAACAAAGACAAAATAACTCACGTTGTGAATGACAGAGATATAAAACTGACAATCAACGTGAAAATGTCAAACATCACATAGCACTGTTAGAATTGATACAGATTTTTTTTGGTAAACCGCAAATATCTCGACAATTGTCAACTTTAGGTATAGGGAATGCTAATACAGTTTGAAATAGAATTATCTGCTCTATTCAATGAGAAGATAATATATAGGGTGTTCTATTTGAAATAAATGAGTTATTCTAGTTTAAAGCACACCAAATTCTAATACATCCTACAAAATGTATATATTCCTTACAATCATGTCAAAGCTTAATAGCTTAGGAACGCGTCTGACAAATTAAAGAATTTTCAGCATCCTAACACGACACGAAATCACCTTCATTAAGTCAGCCTCACCTTGAACAGATTTCTCAAATTAATTGACATAAGTCGAAAACAGTTGAAGATAGGGAGAGCATACCCTTATAACTTTTAACCTAAAATTAAATTCTAAAAATGCAATAATATATAGGGGTGTTCTATTTGAAATAACGATGTTTATATCTATTTACAGTGTAACCGGATGTCCACTATTTTGGAAATTATTTCCATTAAATAGAGCATTTTCGGAAACCCACATATACAAATTTTCAGCACTCAAAAATGTATATTTTCGGAAATAATCTAATACATTACTCGACGTTGGACACCCTGTATATATATATATATATATATATATATATATATATATATATATATATATATATATATATATATATATATATATATATATAGGTTTTTCCGGAAAATTTTGTGTTTTCTTTCAGGAATAACAAAGTAAGGGCGACCAAATCTGGTAAGTATGTCTCTATGATAAAAAGTGAACCGTGTACTAAAATTTTGATCTGTAAGTTAGAAGACAAAAAAGTTATAGGCATTTGAAGAAAAAAAAATTTTGGTTTTCCTCAAAACGTCGCGATATGAAACGTTAAAATTGGCAACATTTAGGCAAATAACATGAAATAAATACGGGTTACGTAAAGGAAATGTTGCAAGAAGAGTGTTCTACAAACCCTTAAGTTTCAGCCTCAACCGTCATTGACCTTTGTTTTACTAAAATATTTCCAGAAAATTCATTGCGAATAGACCCTTTTTCTGATGCTTTGGCAGTAGCTTTAGTTACGTTTATGGTTTAACGGTTTATAATTTTTAGCTAATTTTCCTAGAAAAAATTCGTTAATGAGGAGAGTGCGACGTTTGAATTTGAAAAAGATTTCTTCAAATGAGTACAAACTAGGCCCCCTAGAATCCATATCCGGGTTTACTTTCAGTTTTTATCTGTTTACATATATATACAGGTGACGCATTTCTATGGCAAAGCTCAATATAATTGTTATTATGCAAGATACGAGAAAAATTGTATACGTTAATTATAAGGTGTCTTGAGCTGCATCTTATAAAATTATTTTGAAAATCACAGCGGGGCCCATAGTTCGTTGGTGATAACTGCAATTTTTTTTTGAACATTCCTTATACTGTTGCATTTTTAATCGAAATATGATGCATGTTTGTAAAAACAATTCGAGACGCAGTAAGTGCGGTTTGGTAGCGAATTTTATTAAATGCTTGGAATCCAGTTTTCTCAGAAACATTTTATGTTTATTTTCAGAAAATTTTTGTACATTTTTAAACAATACGTTATTTTGATAAAATATGGTACATTGTTTTTACTATATAGGTTATACCGGTAACTAAATTGATGCCTGCTTGCATTAAAAACATTTTATGGAAATTCACTTCCATAACGCACTCGCTGCGTCTAACTTTTTATAACTTAGAGCCACGTACCCAATTTGGTAGCCCATTATTTTTTGAGTTATCGGGGTGATACGCACACACACACAAATATATATATATATATATATATATATATATATATATATATATATATATATATATATATATATATATATATACACACGCACACACATATACATACACATATCAAAATTGAAACTGACCACGGACATGGTGTCTAGAGATCCTAGTTGGAGACTTTTTTTTAAATTTAAAAGTCTAGGAAAATTTACTAAATAATATATGTAATAATATATTTCAGAATAACTGCACAAGGTCAATGTGATCAACTATACAATACCTCCACACAGTATTTAATAAACAAACCCTGGCCTTTATATTTGTCGGTCCTTACACGCACAGAAACCAGACAGTTTTTTTTTAACTGGTTTTTTTTATTGTCATGTGTAATTCTCAAACACAGTTATGTTTGTACAAAAAACGGTATGGTTTATGGGGTCTTATACACACTTCAAGCATAATCCATATTTAAGGGGTCTTCACATAACGTGTGCATTAAACATAATTGCGGGACCTCACTTTATATGCAAATATTTTCTAAACGAGCGTGTGTATAGTATTTTGGCGCGAATTATCCACATCTGGAGATAAATCTACACCCACGACTCATCTCAAACATTAAGATCCCACAAGTTGGTGTGTTTTCGTGTGTCCCTGCAAACATACGAGCACGTGTGTGTGTGTGTGTTTTTTTTCTTTAACGTCGGCCTATTTCCGCGACTATGGCCAATCACCGACGCCAGGGAGCATTTTCACCTCACTATCCCTGAAATTTTGCCGGACCCCTGCCTTTCTGTAAGAAGGGTAGGGATTTTCAACGTGCCCAACATCGCATGGACACGGGACCGACGGCTTTACGCCCCCTCCGAAGGGCGGAACGTGCAGACATTAAACTTGCTCAAATACAATGCCAGAACTTCGGTTGATCTTAATGTTACAGTTTGTACTGAAAAAGTGAAAGGAGTATGCTGGGATCGAACCCAGTACCCTTCGGTTCAGAGGCACACGTTCTTACCCCTCAACCACCGAGGTTATATATATATATATATATATATATATATATATATATATATATATATATATATATATATATATATATATATATATATACATACATATAAAAATTGAAACTGACCCCGGATATGGTTTCTAGGGGTCCTATGAAATTTTATTAAAAGATGCATGATCTGTTTTTAAATTAATTTAATTTGATAGCTTCTTATGGTTGAATATTTCTTTATTTGTAACAGGTACACATATATGTGTAGAGGTTTATCCATATAATTACATAATGGAGACGATACTGATAAGCGTATACAGTTTTGCCAAGAAATGTTAGATGTTATTGAGGGTAATGCTCGCTTCTTTAACAACAGTATTTTCTGATGAAGAAACATTTTGTCTCAATGGTTTTGTAAATAGACATAATTGTTGATACTGGTCAGACTGCCATCCTCATACCCAATATGCGCAAAAAATAAATGTCTGGGCGGGCATAGTTTGAGGAAAAATTATTGGGCCTTTCTTTTTGAGATAAACTTTGAATGCAGATCGTTATTTACAACTCCTCTGTGAGCAGATTCTGCCAGAACTCATTAGTTTATTTCCTGACCCCGCAAATAATCAGCACTTGTCAGACAACTTTTGGTATCAGCAGGATGGTGCTCCACCTTACTATGCTGTTGAGGTCAGACAATATCTAAATCAAGTATTTATACACAGAGATGGGTAGGGAGTAGAAGATACATAGAATATCCAGCGCAGTCATTAGATTTAACCCCATTGGATTATTTCCTTGGCGTCATTTAAAATCGGTGGTTTATAAGAATCTTCCTCAATCTTTATTGAGCTGAGAAATGGAATCACACCTGCCGCTCACGAAATAACCAGAAAATATTCAAAACATTTTAAGGTCATTTGTCGATAGATTGGGAATAATTGTTAGGCAGCTGAAGATTTTCAGTTTCAACACTCGCTGTAAATAATTTTGATTCATTTATTTAGTTCTCTTTTTTATCAATGTGTTGTGTTCAATATTGTCTTGTTTAATATTAAATATTTCATAGTGTGCTTGTGCATGTTTAATTATAGCATCTTAGCTTGTCGTAGGCAAATGTATTTTTTAACGTGGAACTGATTCAGTATAATGTTGCTATTTTAAAAAAAGTCTTTTTCTTAATCATTTTGCAGTCATAAATATGTACATTATATTCATTCCCAATGATTTGTTTTACGTCGTTTCACTTAACGTCATGATTGGTAGGTCCCTGACTAGGACGTTAAGCGGGGCTTACTGTATTACACTTCTCGTTTCCATTAATTTAAATAAGTTTCTTGACCAGACGTAAAATTATATAAATAACTGTCCTCAAATTGGTATAAGTGTTTAATACTCTTAAAGATATCATTTTAGAAATATTCAGGTTTTTGTGATATTGTGATATACGAGGGCGGGTCAATAAGTCCGTGACTTTTTAAAAGAAACACAGGTTTTTTGACAAAAATCATTTTATTTCTCAACATAGTCTTCTTTGAACTCTATACACTTCGTCCAACGTTTCTCCATTTTTTTCTCTTCCAAAAAATAAGATTTGTCGAGGTCCTCAAAATAGGTGTGAGATGATTTCATCATTGGAGTCAAATGACTTTCTGCCAAGCTATTTCTTCAAGTTTGGAAACAAGAAATAGTCAGTCAGGGCTAAATCCGGAGAATAGGGCAGATGAGGGAGCAGTTCGTACCCCAATTAATGCAATATCGCCATGAAGAAAACACATGTGTGCACCCTTGCATTGCTTTGGTGGAAAATAACTTTTTTCTTGGCCAAATGCGGTCGTTTTTTCTTCAAATGGTCATTGAATCAGTCCAATAAGTTGGTATAATATTCGCTATTAATTGTCTTTCCCCTTTGAAGGTAATCAATGTGGATTATACCGCATACATCCCAAAAACGGTCGCCATGACTTTATTGGGTGACAAACCCATCTTGGCCTTCTTTGGCGCCGATTCGCACGAAGAAACCCACTGTTTTAACTGCCGCTTGGTCTCTGGTGTGTTGTGGTGAATCCATGTTTCGTCCACGGTTACGAAACGGCGCAAAAACTCATCCCTATTGCGGTTGAACAACTACACACACTCCTTCGGAGTTGTCACACGATTGCGTTTGTGGTCGATTGTGAGCAAACACGCCACCCATCTTGCAGATAACTTTCTCGTACCCAAGTGATCATGCAAAATCGAAACCACTGAGCCATGTGATATATAGCTTCCACAATCTCCCAAATCCAATCGGCCTGGTGTTGGCCGGGAAATTCAAAAAGTCACGGACTTATTGACCCGCCCTCGTAATAAATAGAGGTGGGTAGCTGGCCATATGGCACGTGTCAACACGACTGTTAAGGTTTATTGTGATGCTGAGGCATATTTACAGAAGTAGGCACTAAATTTAAAAGTGATAACTTTGATTACCTTTTTAAATTCATATTCTATACAGACAATTATTGTGAATTATGTTGTTATTCTAACGTTCATTGATGTTTTACCTGCGTTAGTAAACAGTTTTTAATATTTAAATTTTATTTAGTTGTGGCAGAATATGCAACAATTTGTGACTCTTATCTCCTCAAATTTGTGGAATAAATTTGGAGCAATTAAGAGCAACCAAACGAATTATTACTAATTGATACAACAATTTTAGGGGACACTGGTGAAATCAAACCTGAAGTGCGAGATCAGATCAATGGAAAAGTTGCAGAGTGGAGAGAAGAAGGAAAAGCGGAAATTATTCCAGGTGTTCTTTTCATAGATGAGGTAAGTGTTAGATGAAATAAAAAGTTAAATTTCTTTATCATTGTTCATATCTGCTACACTGCATGGCTGCTTAAACACAAACTGCTTATTGCGTAACTCTCATATTTTGGTTATTAATCAACTAATAATAATACTATATTTGTTTCATACAACATATGTACATTACCCATAATGGGTGTCAGACTTGTCAAAACAGAAACGAAATAACAAGTCAAAATGTTTACATGAAAAAGATAATTCATTTATTATGTTTATGTTCAAAAGTGCACATGCGCCTTTAGCATATATATTTTTTGAATAGACTTATATTCAGGCATGTGTAGAAATAATTCAGTAAATTACCTCATATAGCATATAAGAAACAATCTTCAAGAGATCTATAAATAACAGCGAATGGTATAGACCTAAAAATATCAAGCGCCTGGTAAAATACACAAGAGTCAAACTAGATCTCTCCGTGTACACTATACGCTCTCATTACACATCAACAGTGGAAAGAAGTTTAATATTTTGTAACTAAAAACCGAGACCTCTTTATTGTGGTTATTTTCTGTCTCACTGACACGTGTTAGATGAATTTTAGTTCTTAACCACATGCCAGACAGAGACGCAGATGGACACATCAACATACCAGAGCTCTCGATTCCTTGCTAATGGACAATTTCGCAAGTTACAGACAGCGACTCAGGCCACCTGCAGCAGGCTGGAAGTGGGCCGTTTTAAAAGTTTCGTGACTTTATCTCTTGCCGAAAATATCTAGTGACAGTACCTTTTATTATCTTTACCTAATTAGCTAAGTGCCGTGAAAGTTCTCTATTGAAGATAGGTAAGTCATTTAATAATATTGAGCTGTTTCTAATAGCGAATTTTTATTAATTACGTCATGGTTTTCGGTACCAGCAATGTGCTGGTACTCTTTCGTATCAGGCATATTATAGAACATTTTCGGTATGGCGGCTATCTTGCTGTTTGATTCAATTTCTCCATGAGCCATAATACCTGTAATTTTTCATATGAGCAATAATAACGGCAGGTCTGTGGAGCCGTAACGTTCCCATATTGCAACTATTCTCTGGAAAGGCTGAACTAGCATAGCTATCAGTAGTTTAGCAAACCGTCAACTTGCCGAGGTTTAGTGTCAGAAAGAAAAAAATGTAAGTTAGTGCTATAACCTTTGCATTTTTTGTTGTTCTAATTTTTAATAATTATATTTTTTTGTAATAAAGTAAGATGCTTCCAATGTTAAAGTACAAACCGTGCCGCGTGTGGCCACAAGCATTTAACTTTTTTTTAATTATAGTAATATCCTCTGTTTTCTAATTATCTTGTCTAATCAAATACTATATATATATATATATATATATATATATATATATATATATATATATATATATATATATATATATATATATATATATATATATAATATTTATTCATTCATTCTTCTGTGCAAAAATTCACAAACAACTTTTTACCTAAGCATATACAGAAGAGTCTGGACGCAGCAAGTGCGTTATGGCAGTGAATTTTTCTAAAAATGCTTTGAATATCAAATATGTCTTTTTAATGCAAGCAGTCATCAATTTGGTTACCGGTAAAACCTATATAGTAGAAACAATGTGCCATATGTGATCAAAATAACTTATTGTTTGAAAATGTACAAAAATTCTCCGACAATAAACTTAAATGTTGGTTTCCTAGCCAACAAACCTTAGGTTAATAGCAAATTAAATTATTGAAATTTGAAGCATTTAATGAAAATTTGCTACCAAAAACCACTTACTGTGTCTTCATTTTTCTTACAAACATATTTTGATAAAAAATGCAATAAAATAAGGCTGTTTGAAAAAAAAATTGTAGGGATCACCAACGACTTATGGGCCTGCCGGTGATTGTCAAAATAATTTTATAAGATGCAGCTCAAGATACCCTATAATTAACTTATGGAATTTTTTCTCGTGTCTTGTATAATAATAATTATATTGAGCTTTACCGCAGAAACGCGTCATCCTGTATATATTGTGACGACCACTTGGGGTGGCTGGGGGTTAATACTAGTATTCCCTAACCTGGGGAATTTCGGGATCACTTCCGGGATACGGCTTTACTTCGGGATCATGCTCGGACGCCAGCGTCTATAGAGTATAGGGAGTAGACGCGCTCCCCCGAGATGCTCCCCCTCTCCCAAGTCACTGTCAGTGTACACACAAGCCCAGGGTAGTTTCTAGTGGAGACAAAGTCCCCCGGGACTTCTGGTTATGGTCTTTATTAAAGAGCTAGAGTTAAATTGTATTTGGGTGGATATTCTGGGGAGAATAAATGAAATATCGAGTAAATTAAAATAAAACTCTATTCGCTAATTATATACACAAGGGGATAACTGGGTCCTGTTACCAGGAAGCCTAGCAATTATGGGCAGCCAGAGGCAGAGGTGGTTATTTGACTTTAAATTATGGTTACGCGCGGATTGTACGGGGACGGTAAAACGGCAACGTTTAAGCGGTGCAGGGTGGTGGCAGGATAGTGATTGATAGCGGGTGTTCTCAAGCGGGTGTTCTCAAGCGGGCATGCAACTTACAGGGTGCGTCGAACACCACATCAAGCTAAGCTAGCTGCGTTCTAATTTGTATGGCACCAACAAGTATTATCTACGGCCCACCATTCACACGCTCTCACTCGCACGCCCGGGGAACCTTGTTCGGCGCGGAAGAAGCCTACCCCTGTCTCCTGAACGGGGCTGCGGACGGTCCGGGGCGCCAGGCGCCGCCTAGCTGGTTTTCAATCCGGACCAACGCAGTCGCTGCTATCCGAATCTACCACAGCCAATGCAGCCCCCAACCCCCAGAACAGCCGGCCACCGGAGACAGGAGAAGAACGGTCCCACCCTCGAGAGGACAGGAAGCACTCGTATACCGCCGATGCGGTCCACCCGGGCCAGACCGGGAGGCGGAAGACCACCGAGCTGCCTCAACCCAAGCCAGCGCAGTCGCTGCGCGTGGACCGAGTACAGACCAGGAATATCCCCACTCCGACTCCCTTATTCGGGATACAGGGGGCGGCTTCCCGGAGGGTCGTTTTTGACTGGAACGGAGAGTGCAGTCACTCCAACAGTCCCGATACACTATTCCTCCGCTCGGCCGCTTCCCTTGTGATCCCGGGGGAATCGGAGTCTCGGGACCGTGGCCCCCAACCACCCAGGCGAAGCCGGCGAGCACCGCCAGCGGCGTCCCCGGTGATGATGGCGGACAGCGGCTTTCAGCAGACCCCGCCGCACCGCCCGAAGGCACCCAGCGCCGTGACAGAGCGTTCAACAATTTTACCACGGGCTCGCTAAATAATATTAGACTGTCACATACCTGGGACTTTCCTCGGTGGCGACGCTCCCCCAGCCAAACTCTCCGGCGGTGTCCTGCACTGGCAGCCTCGCTCTCTGCTTTCTCCGCTAACCTGTTCTTCCACTCGGCGTATTCTACCACGGCACTTCTTCACTGTCGACGTACTTGCTTGTTCACGGCGACACTCGTACTACCGATTTTGTCGCGGTTTCCGAGTTCACCGCTATTCCTAGCCCTGCGCTCTCTTAGCCTGTCCGGCCTTCAGCGACTCCCGATGCATTCTCCTAGCGACAGCAACCTCTGCGGCTTAACGTGTCAGGGACCGTTGCAATTGGTAATTGTAGTTTATTACACGGCTGCAATTGTTGTTGCTGCATTTATTATTACGGTTTATTATCGAGCTAGATAATCCCTTCAAGATTAGTCACCTCGTGACAATATGTAAGCAGATCAAAACTGAACGTAAACCCGGATATGGATTCCAGGGGGGCTAGTTTGCGCTCATTTGTAGAAATCTCGGTCTCCTCATTGACGAATTTTTTGTACGAAAATTAGCTAAAAATTATGGACCGTTAAATCATAAACTTAACTAAAACTACCACCAAAGCATCAGAGAGAAAATAACTAACCTGTTGCATATCAGCCTTTTTTGTAAAACTTCGATCCTTTATATGTGTTGATAAAACATAACAAACACTGTTTAGTCCACCCACTAACATTAATAAAGGAATAATTTGCACTTGTATATAAGAAATTCCCAAATAACACAAATAATTTGCCAACTGAAACAGATAAACATATAAACAATCTCATACCATACGATAAACGTCAGTTACAGCATCTAACAGACCTGCACAATAATATCAAATGTTCCATTGCCAAGCAACGACATACTAGATCACATATAAGCCAGGTTTGCCATTGTCAATGAAACACGGTGATATTAAAAATAAATGTTTCAAATTTGAATAGCTCAATTTTCTGTAAACCTAGAAAGTTGAATTTTGGCACATAGTTAGGTCTTTCCCAAAGCAATATGTACACCAAATTTCATCGAAATATCTTTGTAATTTTCGGAGAAAAAATTTTTTTTCGAAAGAAAACTCAACATTTTCCCGGAAAACCGTGTCCGATTTTCCTGGATAACGAACTCATCCAAGCTATTAATAAAAGAAAGGCACCTGCCGAGTTTCATTAAAATCGGTTAATTATTTTTTGAGTTATCGGTTGGATACATATACATATATATATATATATATATATATATATATATATATATATATATATATATATATATATATATATATATATATATATCGAAACTGACCCCGGATATGGGTTCTAGGACCCCAAATTCGCGCTTATTTGAAATTTTTTTTGCAAAGTCTCACCATCGATACCCCTCTATTAGTGATTTTTTTAAAATAAAAATTCACTAAAATGGACAAACAAATAAATTACACAACTGTGCGAAGTCTGTGACTTGTGCACATATCAAACAAAGCTGCATGTGATGCAAAGAAAATATGCACATATATACATATCCATATAAAAACGAGAAGTATAATCTAGGTATGTAGTATAATCTCCGGGATTGAAGGTCTTACAAAGCAATGCTTATATGCCCCCCATCCCCAGGACCACAATTATTATTTTTCTTCTTTTTCATGAGATACTCGCCTACACTGGTCCAAGACTAACGAACCGCAGATCATCGCCACCAAAAATAATATAATAATAATATTATTTATTATTTCATCCTTTTGTACAAAAATTCACAAACAGCTTTTTAGCCTAAGCATATACAGTAAATGGTCAAACAAATAAATTACACAACAGTGCGAGGTCTGTGAGTTATGCTCATATCAAAACAAAGCTGCACATGATGCGAAGAAAATATGCACATATATCCA
The DNA here is from genome assembly GCA_964006375.1 of Tillus elongatus. NCBI lineage: Eukaryota > Metazoa > Arthropoda > Insecta > Coleoptera > Cleridae > Tillus > Tillus elongatus. The sequence continues at coordinate 39,207,719 of OZ023270.1, forward strand.
TATAAATATAAAACCGAGAAGTATAATCTAGGTATATAGTATAATCGCCGGGATTGAAGGTCTTATAAAGGAATGCTTATATGCCCCCCATTCCCAGGACCGTTTTTTTTCTTCTTTCTCATGAGACACCCGCCTACACTGCTCCAAGGCTAACGAACCGCAGATTATCGCCACCAAAAGCACGTATTAAGTCTAATTCCAAATTTAAACCTGTAAGACTAGTACATATTATAAATGATTATCCAAAACACACACATTTCTACGTACATACTCACCCATGCACTTGTACGCCGCACTTACTCACACACACACACACACATGCGCGCGCGCGGGCATCCACACGCGCCCAATTGTATACTCATTTCCATACACTAATATACACACACGCTCAATGTCATATTCACCAGCCATTTACACATACATATTCGAATACGAACATTTATTTATTTATTAACCATACATAAAATCATTTTCGCAATAACCACACCAATCTTTATATCTATTTTTCCCGAAAATAGTAAACATTTTTTATATCTATGATACTGTGAATATCCATTCTCGATTTAACCTTGATCCACGTCGTGATTTTTGATTTAAATAAGTTAATTCCATTTATTCTCTTATATTCGCTTGGTATTGTAATCTTTGGGCCAAGATAAGAGAACCCTCGTTGACATAGCGTTTTCCTGACTCTAGGCACACAAACCGTCTGAAGGTTCCCTCTGGTAAAATACTCGTGGCTTATACATTTATTCTGATTTACGTATTGATCTTGCCAACTTAAAAGTAAAAATCAAAACAACTCTCTGATATCAAACCAAACACATCAGACTCAGTATATAAACTCTCTGTCGGATATCTAATATTCTTTTTAAGTATTATTTTGAGGATCCATTTTTGTACCTTTTCCAACATGCATATATAATTGTTTTTAACACCACCCCAAAGAAGTATCCCATATATTAAATGTGGTTTTACTGGAGCGTTGTATAAAAGAAACGGCTGTTTTACAGAAAATATCTGGCAAAATCTCTTGAATTTTCAGGTCAGGAATCGTACTTTCCTTGCCAAATTATATATTTGACTATCCCATCTTAAATGCTGATCCAAGTATATACCCAAGTATCTATATGAGGATGGCATCTTTATTGTAGTCTTTTGGACTGATATATATACATATATATATATATATATATATATATATATATATATATATATATATATATATATATATATATATATATATATATATATATATATATATATATATATATATATATATATATATATATATATATATATAGGAAATATTTTTTTATTTTCTTATTCTTGCCATCAGAATGATGCTTCTTCGGATGAAACATTTCGAAGGCTGTTATCTCAAAATATTCCTATTACAATGTTATCTTCTTTTTACTTTTCCTGAAACTCCTAATCTTGTTTCAGATTTTTTGTCTATGTCACGACCCTACTATACATGGTGTTCACAAGAATCGTTTACATTAGCTACCTCCGTTATTATTGGAGCTACAATGTGGTTCAAATGGGAAAAGTTATTCAACTTTTCACAAGCATCTCGATTCTGAAGTTAAAAAAAACAATTGCGCATCGAATTGCTGATTTTCTCATATCAAGTACATTTTTCAAATTCAATTGTCCATCTTATAAAGCTAACACGTTCTAGTCGATGCTACATAGTTCCAGAGATATGTAGATCTGGAATTGTTTACAATAGTCATCCCTGTTATTATTGGAGCTACAATGTGGTTGAAATGGAAAAAGTTGTTTAACCTTTCACGAGCATATCTCGATTCTGACGTCAAAAAAACATTTGCGCAGAGAAATCTGGAAAGGGGTATGGTCATTTTACATTGGGTTTTGGGATAATCACTTTTTTTAGTGGCCACAAACAAAACTAGCCTGCCTTGATAGTACATCATACAACATATGTAATAGCGGTAAAAACCGATTTCAAAAGTGCATCAGAGCCGAGATATACAGGGTGATTCATTAGGTGAGCGACATTTTTATCTCGGTAACTATGACAACTGGAGCTTTGGGAAAAGAAAGGTTTTTCAAGTACAATTCACGTAATGTTTTTTATTTTCTTACTCTTGCCACCAGATGGCGCTTTTTTCGGGTGAAACTTTCTGAAGGCTGTTATCTCAAAATATTTCTATTGTAATGTTATCTTCTTGTTCTATATTTTTGTCTGAGTTTCGACTCTCTTATATTCAGGGTGATAAAAGGGTTGAATTTAATCAAAAGTTGATGTAAATTGGTTACTTAGACCCATCATGTGCACCTCAGTGAAATTGTTTCAAGAAGACGAACATAATGAAATTTAAATTCAATATGACTCCCATTTCAAAAATCAAAATTGATGATGATTCTCAAAAGACGAAACTTCGGAACTCTGTTTTGATACAATTTTCAAATACTACTGATAAATGTGCTTCAAGAAACTGAAGACTGAATTTGCATATTTTCAAAAATGAACAGGTTGTTAGGAACATAACAAATTCTAAATGAGTAACTTGTTATGCATGTAATAATAAATTAGAGCTTTTATGAATTGCTTGAAGTTTACTACATACACAAAGATTTAAATAATAAGAAGTTTTTTAAATAAAGTATCGGACACATATATACAAACAGTAAAAGATTATTCTCGAGATTGTTTATGTGTCAACTGTCACGTGATCAAATCACGGCTTCTGATTGGACAAACAATGGGCCTACAGAGTGGATGGGGTATGCTAAAAAGTGTAGAGGGTTGGCTCAAGTGCCGCCCTACCTACTCGCTTTGAATACAGGTAGCCTGTGTGGCACCTTTTTGAACCTGCCTCGCCAAAACAAATGTGAGTATAGAGTAACTTATAGAATGTTGTCCTTAAAATAAGGAACCCAGTATGTTTCCTGTTAAACCAGAAGTTATATTCCAATGTTAACATATTAGCGAGAAACCTCATAATGTGCCAGCCAAAAAAGTTGTCTTTATTGGTAAACGCTTCTTTATCAGTTGGAATATTTGAGATATTGGGATTATATATATATATATATATATATATATATATATATATATATATATATATATATATATATATATATATATATATATATATATATATATATATATATATATATATATATATATATATAACGCAAAAAGGGTGATATCATCTACTGCAATTGTTTTTATTCTAGACTTCGATGAGATTCCTTCAGTAGGAACGAAGCGAGCAACGACCTTCAGTCGGTAGCCGATCCTTAATAAAGCATTATTATTATTATTACTTTTTTTGTACTTAGTTATATAAGAGCTCTGTCTACTTTTTAGTGTGATTTTGCACTAGGTTGAGTGGAAGAACATAGGAAGGTGTCCCATTATGGCAACTTTTATCTGAACTCCGCCCTTTCACATACTGATGTTAATTTAATGTTTATTTTATAGTTCACTTTATACTTGTAAAGTTGGCCTGGCCTGTGAATAAAGGCAATTATTATTATTATTTTATGTTTTACCAATTTGGGGCCATTTATCAACCCTTTTACTTTGAGAATGGAAGTAAAATATATATTTCACAAAGAATTTTCTTTAACTACGCCCCCTTGTGTCTAATATAAAGAAACATAAACGTTTTTGGTTAACCATGCTTAGAAAATCCTCCTTTGTATCTTTTCCCAAGCTCTGTATATATCAATATATCAATTTTTCGAATTGATACAGAGTTAATCAGTACAGATAAAGATATTTTTTGGCGCTTCATCACTGTTATTTCAACAGCGAAATGCCACTTCCGCTTCTGATAGAAATGCACTGACCTCCTTTGTTTTGAGGACATCTCTATTTATAATATTACTGAATCAGATTTGTTTTGGCGAGACAAGTTCAAACTGGTCACATTAAGCACCATTATAAGATAAATCACCCTGCATGCAACATGTAAGGCTTTAGGTATGTACACAACTCACAACGGTAAAATATATGAAATTGATTAGATAAGAGGGGAGTGTCACAATCTAGTAAAGAAAATAATTTATTGACCTAATCTTTACGCTTCCTGGAATATGGCGAAAAAACTTAGTTTTAGAATTTCCTATATTCCCTCTTCATTTCTGAAAATATGCAAATACGATATTCATTTTCTTAAAATACAGTTTGTGGCTAATGAAACGAGCGTTCAAGGCCATCTACTCTACCACACTCCACTTTCTTAAAACACTTTCATCAATAATATCTGACATGTAGGTCATGACTGTAAGGATGCAAACGTAAACAAGTAAATAGAGGTCGGTATCCAGAAGTTCATGTAAAAAAAGTCTGTGGCCGTATCAGTGAATGCTCGAGGCCAAAAATGTAGTTTAAAAATATATAATAATAATATCTGAAACTGGTATCAGAACCAAGTTCCGATGTTTCGTTTCTTGAGAATCAACATCAACTTTGATTTTTCAAATGGGAGCCATATTGAATTTAAACATCATTATGTTGGACTTGTTGAAACAATTTCACTGATGCATCACATAATGGATCTAAAATAAAAGATTACCAACTTATATCAACTTTTGATTAAATTCAACCCTCTTATCATCACCCTTTAATAAAGGAGGGTCGAAACTCAGACAAACATATAGAACAAGATTAGGGATTCCAGAAAAAGTTTAAAGAAGATAACGTTGCAATAGAAATATTTTGAGATTAAGGCCATCAAAAAGCTTAACCGAAAAAGCGTCATCTGGTCAGGGAATTTGTAGAAGAAACATTTTTTTCAGGGAAATCAGGGGAAAATTGTGAAAATTGACTAAGGCAGGGAATTATTGTCCCTGTCAGGGAAAAATTGTTTGTTTTCTTTTTATGAAAAAGAATTGAAACACTGTGTTTGCTTTTGGTGCAGTTCTGAACCATTCATTTAATGATTTATTTTTCCACAAAACCACAATAATTTTTCTTTTAGTGAATTTTCGTAGAAAAAATTCACTAATGGGGAGATCCCGACTTTTGAATTTTGAAAAAATTTTTGCAAATGAGCGCGAACTAGGACCCCTAGAACCCATATCCGGGGTCAGTTTCAATGACTCAAAAAATAATGGGTCGATTTTGATAAAATTTGGCATGTACGTTTCTTTTGTAAATGGCTTGGATAAGTTCGTTAGTCAAGAAAATCGGACGAGGTTTTCCGGGAAAATTTTGAGTTTTCATTCGAAAAAAATTCTTATCTCAAAAAGTAACAAGCCGATTTTAATAAAATTTGGCATGTACCTTCCTTTTATAAATGGCTTTGACAAGTTTGTTAGTCAGGGAAATCGGACGAGGTTTTCCGGGAAAATTTTCAGTTTTCATTCGAAAAAAATTCTTATCTCAAAAAGTAATAAGCCGATTTTAATAAAATTTGGCATGTTTCCTTTTATAAATGGCTTTGACAAGTTTGTTAGTCAGGAAAATCGGACGAGGTTTTCCGGGAAAATTTTGAGTTTTCATTTGAAAAAAATTCTTATCTCAAAAAGTAATAAGCCGCTTTTAATAAAATTTGGCATGTACCTTCCTTTTGTAAATGGCTTTGATAAGTTCGTTAATCAGGAAAATCGGACGAGGTTTTCCGGAAAAATTTTGAGTTTTCATTTGAAAAAAAAATTATCTTAAAAAATAAAAAATCTATGATAACCAAATTTGGTAGGTAGGTTTATGATATAAAAAGTAAACTATACACCAAAATTTAGATTTTTATGTTACAAGAAAAAAAAGTTACAATAAAATATTTTGTGCCAGATCATTTCTATGAAAATTCACTACCATAACGCACTTGCTGCGTCCAGACTTTTTAAATTTTGCGTTCATTGATCGCTTTGTATTTGAAATGGGGAAATGTGTTTTCTACCATGAAGCGAACTGTGTTTTCTACCATGAAGCGAAGACCTTCTGTAGTAGTGCGTTACACATGTTGGAGGTAAATTGTATAAAGCTGGGGCCACACGGCATGGTCAAGCTGGGCCAATGTGTAGTTGGCCTAGCTTGGGCCCGCCGTGTGGACCATAAATTCATCACCAACGTTGGCTTGTGCTGGCGTTGGGCGATGTTCGCTCTAGAGGCGGTAAATAAACACACATCAAAGGGTTTTTGCGAGCATTGGTCTTGGCATTTGTTTACACTGCAGACCCGTCCACGCGATATGACATGCTGGTGCGTATTTTTATAGGAATTCTGCGTAGTACAAGGGTAGTATTGCAAGTGCGATTAGGTAGAGCAAACTATGGCGGAGGCGGAATCTACTATTATTGACAATAACGGCATATTAGAATTTTTGGCTTTATTTAAAGTGGTATGGTATACGAGATGAACAAAAAAAAATTCAGGAAGTGAGAAACGGCTCAGGAGAAGAAAAGATGAAATTGTATCTCAATATGCAGTTCTCAAACAATTAGTAGAGCCAACGGTAATTTGTTTTTTTCTTGTATGTTTGAACTACTTTATTTTACAATTTCTCTCTTTTAGTTGATGCTGGTGAAGCTGTACAGAATACTTCGTCAGCACCAACTGATAAACGAAGTGCGTCAAAGCGAAAAATATCTGCTGTCGGTGGGATAGAGGACAGTATGAAGCAGGCAGCTAATGCCTTGAAAATAATTAGTCAAAATCGAGCTTCTAGACACGACCAGAAACAAATGGATGAGTGCTCTTTGTATGGTGAATTACTTGCCACAAGACTTAGAGCTCTAAAATACAGGACCCGTAAAATGATCATCAACAGCATTGACAATCTTGTTTTGAATGCAGAAATGAGAGACTTAAATGAAAACATCACGTCTCAGCGCACTGAAACTGTCACCCATCAGAAGTCTTCTAGCGTCACTCCTCTGTCTTCGCCAGTATCCAATACTTCTGATGAGCAATCACATTTTTCACCTCTGGTAGACTATTTCTCACAGGCCTCTAATAATATGTTCGATGAAACCAATGAATATTCATAATTATTTTACAGTCTTTTGGATTTACTTTACTTTGACATTTTTAAACTTATTAATTTTTTACTGAATAAGATTTTAGTATTTAGTTTTTTTTAGTTCCTATATTAAACAAGACTGTCTTAGAAAGGCTTAAGAAAAACAATTACTTTTGTAACAATTAAAATGAGAAATAAAGAATATTTGTATTTTCTTTATGTATAATAAATTATTTCATGTTTACCTTTATTAAGGGCTTTAGGAAATCATTTAATGCTTCATAAACTTCTGGAATAATTAAGGATATTAGCTGAGGAGAAATTTTAAACAAGAACGACAGACTTCTGTAGCTGTCTCCTGTCGCTAAATGTCTAAGAGTCACTGCCAAACGTTCTTCGCTCGAGACAGCTTTTCTGATGTTTGTATCCTGTTTTGCAAATTTTGCTCCTATATTACTGAGTAAAAGCTCAAAATCTATAGCCGACATTCTGCAAAAATTCTCAAATTTACCGGATAGTTGACATCGCAAATCTATCAACATGTCGGAACCACAATATCTACAAAAATACATGTATTTTTATTTATTACAACAAAGAAAACGTACTTAACTTGCCTTGTTCTACTTTGATTAATTGATACCATCCACCACCTCCTTTTTCGTGCCTGTTTCGTTTTTCTCATTTTGTTTATTATATTTTGTACACATGCACTCATTAAGACATAGCTTGCAACCACAACACCTGCTTCGTCGTCACTATCCATTTTGCTCCTTACTTAATAATAAGAATAATTTTACATGACACTTGACATCAAACAACTATACCAGTGTTGGCAGTAGTTCGCTATCATGCATTTGCCAGTATTGGACACACCGTGTGGAAATACACACATTGGAGTTGGCACATATTGGCCCAGCTTTGCCAACTGCACATTGGCCGGGACTGGCCATGCCGTGTGGCCCCGGCTTAAGATCAACGTCAGGGAAATAGATTTTGGCATGTCAGGGAAATCAGGGAAATTGATATGCTGTTTTTAGTGGGAACCCTGGGTGGCAAGAGTAAAAAAAAATTAAAAAAAAACTTGACCTGAATTGTACTTGAAAAAACCTTTTGAATGTTTTTTCCGAAGCTTCAATTGCCGTAGTTACTGAGATATGAATGTCGCTTATCTAATGAATCACCCTGTATATGTCGGCTCCGATGAACTTTTGAAATCTGTGTTTACCGCTTTTACATATGTTGTTTGACGTGCTATCAAGGCATCCTAGTTTTAGTTAGTTTTATTTGTGGTCGCTAAAAATAGGGATTTCGAGATTTCTCTGCACAAATTTTTTTGGCGTCAGAATCGACATGCTCGTGAAAAGTTTAATAACTTTTCCTATTTGAGCCATATTGTAGCTCCAATAACAACGAGGATGACTATTGTAAACAATTCTCATAAACAAGCATATCCAGATCTAGATATCTCTGAAACTATGCAGAATCGACTAGAACATGTTAGCTTCATAAGATGGACAATCGAATTTGCAGTTTAACTAACCAGGAAAATCCCTAGAATTCAACTAGCAAAAATTTACTTAATATGTCAATATTAGCAATTCGATTAGACATTAACATATCTGAAATGTAACAAACCCTATTAAAAACTAATAAATAAAAGTCTGGGCGCAGCAAGTGCGTTATGGTAGCGAATTTTCGTAAAAATGCTTTTAATGGCAAATATGTCTTGTTTCTAAAAGAAGGACATTTGGCTGGCAGTATAACCTATATATAACAATATACCGTAATTAATTGAAATAGCTTTGTTGTACAAACAAAAAGTACAAACATTTTCCGAAAATAAACTTTAAAAGTTCCAGAAAAAAAACTAGTCCGATTTTCCGGCTCAACGAACCTCTTTAAGCTGTTTATACACCTGCCAGGATATATTTATTCACAAACAGCTTTAGGACCAAAATTTAAAAAAAATTATGAAAATTTGCAATAATTTCTTTTACAGAAAATCACCATTTTTTTTACAGAAATTGCTCAGTTATGTTACACTAAATTATATTTTTCACAAAAATTCGACAACTTGTTTTTTTACAATAACTTGCTAAATATTTATTATTAATTACCAACATATCACAAAAATAAGTTCCACAGAAACACTAAAAACATTTCTACGACTATTAAGACGAAAATAACGACACTCTTTATGACGTTCCTTCAAGGCTTCCTCACTCAATTGTCCAATAGGCAGCAAAAGAGTATCTATAACATCAACACCGTAGATCAATATTTTGTGTACACTGGCGGGCATGTTATACCAGTTATATAACTGAACAAATAGTTTGGCTGTCTGAAGCGCATAATCTTTAAATTTTTCATACTGCAGTCTGTGCCCACAAGAAATTGCTTGTAAAATTACCGCAAGCCTAAAGATAAGGTCCTCATCAACTCCAGTGATTTCAGATGCTTTCTTGGGATCCTTGAAGAAACGTCTTAGGTTAGGTTAGGTTGTATGTGAGTGGTCCATACCGGACCTTCCACCGCGACCAACGGTCTATTGTGGCTCACGCCTAATGTTTATATTTCGCCCAACAAATCCAGCCTCCTGCAGAGGTCGATAACCTTTGTGGGCGAAAGTCGATCCAGATCCTCTGGAGCAAGCTTTACCTTGCCAAAGAGCAGGTGTCTAGTCCTATCCGCTGCCGGACAGGAACTTCTTGCTGTGTTGTCATCATTAGTATTGCCCGAACCCTGCTTAACAACGTCTAAAGAAGTCAGTCTCTTGGCGAAATTTAGATATAATATTTCTTTTTGTTTCATCGAATTTTTTTTGTTTTGTTCTCAGGCCCTTGAACACGCCATTTTTTGTTTTTTAGACGATATGAAATGCGAAATACATTCAAAAAATCTTATAGATGCATGGAGGACAGGCAGACCATACTGAAACATGTCTGTATTGCAGGGTGTATTGAGAATATTCTCTATGTCGTTCATATGTTTGGGTGTCTCCATTTAGATATAACAACTTTGCCTTGAAGAACTGCCAGAGTATTTGCGATCTTACCATCCAGCATTGTTTTTAACAAAATATGACATGTTGGAACCAAGTTCTTAATCTGACATTCTATGCGCTCACTTTCTTTTTTAATAACATCATGTGTTTCCTTAATGAACTGAAACATGATCGGTATATAAAACGGTGTAGAAGAAAATTGGGGATTTTGCCAAATAACCTTCACACCCGAATTTGTCTTACATGCCATTCTCAATGGTACATTAGATGTAACAAATCTGAATCAGTCAAATTAGGGTCATTTTGAAACACTTGCTTATATGTGGATTGGTTGTGTCTACCATCAAACCCCCCTTTGTAAACCATTTGAAAATCAGAAGCTTCATGCTCCAACACTTCGTTTTGCACCATGCATAAACACTTGCTGGTGTGATCTAAAAGACTTTGTAATTTTAGTTCAGCCATATATTCAGTGATAGTGATATTCGTTGGATAGCACTCTCTTTTGTCTTAAAGAACTGAATCGTAAGAAGGGAAAATATCGCAATTTCGTTTTTTAGCACAATCTCTTAGCTTAATGTATTGTGATGTGCTTAGCTTTATATCGACTATTAAAGCTAAAGTGTCTTCTGGGGAATAAGGTAAAAAAAATGTTTTCAGAAGAATGAATATCCTTGATTACTTTTATTTCTTGTGCTGTTGAAAAAGTTGCTTTATTAATCACAGAAGCAACATTTCTTTTTCCTTCTTTGGTAAAACTTGATTGCACAGCAAACACAAGTTCGTAAGAACTATAATTTTTAACCAAGGTTTTTGTCCGCCTTCTTTTGGTTCTTTCGCTGACATTCTCAAAGCCCTTTGCAGTTTTAAATCTGTACACAAAATCCTTTAGCCAAATGATGTGTTTTTTAAGAAACTGCTTTTTTATTTCTTCCACTGTTTCTCCAGTGATTTACAATTTTACAAGAAAACAAAGAAATTTTGTTGATAACCTCCAATTCATCAACATGTAAGCTACGCTTTTTTATGTAATCTACCATTTTCTGTCTTGCCTCTTTGAAATTTGCGCTTGTAATCATTGAATTCACGTAGAGAAACTCGAATAGTTCCATTCTAGTGACTCCTGGTGTACCCCCTAAAACAAAAAACAATAAATGTTTCGCACATCTCCGCACATTAATAATAATAATAATAATATGTTTATTGTTCATTTCAACAAATACAGAATAATTCAAAAGTCGATTACATTACATAAGACTAATCTAGAAATAATTCTAATCTATTGTTAAAATCTAATTTAGGCCTTATTCTAATTTCAATTTAAATTTAATATCCTACAAAATGTTTTTAATGCGTGTACTGTGAACCCGTGCGGGTTTGTGTGTACACATTATTTATTTATGTCGCGGTAATGGAAGTTCGATATTATTTAAGGCACGTTTATAAGAGAAAAAACTATATCTATATAAAAAAATAAAGAAAAATGTTAGTTTAAAAAAATATATAATATATAAGACGAGTTGAAGGGAATGAATGTAAAGAAGAGAAAAAATATATATACCAACACAAAAATAAACATTAAATAGACTACTATTATTTTAAAGAAATTGACGAAACTTTAAAATAAAATTTAATTTTGCCCGTTCGAAAGGGGACTTTTTTTGACATCGCACAGAATTTAAAAAAAGTAAAAATTGCATTACTATAGAAAAAAGTATTTATTTCGAACTAACTCTTTAAAAAAACTAAAATAAAAGTTACCCAAGGAATCTGCAGCCATGTTTAAATAACACCAAAATATAACAATAATATAAACTTTTCCGAACCACGCAAAAATACCAAGCACACATTGATGAAAAATTCGCACTAACATCCTCTTATCAGTCATTTTTTGTACTACACAAAAAACTGTTGTGGTTTTAAGGTGAGCAACTTTAATAGTTTTAAGAAATGGATATAAATAATTGCTTTATGGAGTAAGTGTCCTCGTAAATCAGCAAAATTGACCATTGGGTGCGCCGGTCACTCCAATGTCCAGCCCACTCTCTCTTGGTCAGTGAAACTCTCTTGTGTTCCAGCATGCTCTCCACCCAACTTATAAGGGATCTAGATGATCCCCTGTCCTGTAAGGCGGCACAGACCGTGTCCGTCTTTGCTCTACCACCTCTACTTTTATGCTAATTTTAAACTTTATTTTTGTTTGAACTCAATTTTTATGATCTGCTAATTATTATAATAACGTTTAAAATTGGCATAAAAGTAGTTGATGAACTTTGTAGAATAGAACCACCCAATAAGTGTGAAACAAATTTCACAAAATAAGTAGGTTAGGTTAGGTTGAATGTGAGTGGTCCATACCGGACCTTCCACCGCGACCAACGGTCTATTGTGGCTCAATAAGTGTGAAACAAATTTCACAAAATAAGTAATAATTTATATTAAATTTCATTAACATATGCCAAAATGAACCTGTTTAACAAGACATACTGGAAATTTTACCGAACCCCTGCCTTTCTGTGAGGAGGTTAGGGATAATTAACGTGCCCAACATCGCATGGACACGGGACCGACGGCTTTACGCCCCCTCCGAAGGGCGAAACGTGCAGACATTCAACTTGCTCAAATACAATGCCACAACCTCAGTTGATGTTATTGTTACAGTATGTACCAAAAAAGTGAAAGGAGACGCCTGGGATCCAACCCAGCACCCTTCGGTTCAGAGGCACACGTTCTTACCACTGAACCACCAATTCTCTCTCTCTCTCTCTCTATATATATATATATATATATATATATATATATATATATATATATATATATATATATATATATATATATATATATATATATATATATATATATATATATATATATATATATATATATATATATATATATATATATATATATATATATATATATATATATATATATATATATATATATATATATATATTATATATATATATATATATATATATTGTGAGGGGTCAAATCGGGATAAGGTTATCTTTCCCTAATATGGGGAGGTTTCCACGGGATAACCTTATCAATATGGCTTTATTACGAGATTTGCTCAGGCGCCAGCAGCGAGGGTTTAAAGGAAGACGCTGCGCTCCCTCAGGACTATATCTCTGTCCTCGGTTGCTATTTACAACTACCCGGACCCGGGGTAAACTTCAGTGGAGACAGGGTTCACCTAAGTCGTCAGGCGAAGTCCCTCAGGACTCCTTAATTATGGCCTGTGTATTAGAGATTAGAATTTTGCGTATTAGGTTGGGGTGGATTGGTTGGGAAGCGTTGAATGATACACTGTATAAAACAAATAATCTATTTACAAAAGTAGGAGTGGTGAAATATTTACAAAATATATACAAAGAAATATTTACACAAGGGATTCTCCCGGAATATCACACGTTTAAACTAACTTATTGGATAACAAATTAATTTATTAGCGACCAGAGGCAGAAACCGAAATATTCGCGAATCATGCGGGAGGTATCACGAAGAGGGGTTGTGAATTCTAAGTCGGTAAGCGGGCAGAAGCGTACCGGGATCGCCAAAGCAAGGCACTGGGCAGGTGGTCCATTTAAGCAGGCATGCAATATGTGAATTAAAAGCCAACACTAGGTGCAATATCAAGATCAGCTAATGGCTTCTTATAATTTCTACTACCACTAATTAATTACGGACCCTCAAGCATGCGATGCAGTCATACAGATCCTCTACGACCTGAGGAAGTGTCTCCCAAGGGAGGTGGAAATTTCCCCTCGACAAAATAAAGAAACTCCTCCCTATCAAGTTAAAAAAAAACAAAGCCTCCAAACAGTGCCGTCAGGACGGCTGGGACACCGGGTATCGCCAGACTGTTTCGATCGCCCGTAATGGTGGAAACCTACTGCAGCCCGAAATATCCCAGCTGTCGTTCAGATCCAGGACCACGAGGGCTGCGCCACGGGAGACCACTTTGGGTGACTTGATTGTGACTAGACCGCCACCGGGTTCAAATCAATTTGCAGTCAGCCGCTTTGCTAGTGCCCTCGCGCTCTCGGGAAGACTCCAGCTCAGGAACGCAACCCTTTGCGCCTCCCGAAGGAAACAAAGAAGAGCCCTCCTACAAAGATTGAACACGGCAATACTTCCCAACAATGCCGCTAGAACGGTCGGGACACCGGGTATCGCCAGACTGTTTCGATCTCCAGTAATGGTGGAGACCTACTGCTGCCCGAAATATCCCAGCTGTCGTCCAGATCCAGAACCACGAGGGCTGCGCCACGGGAGACCACTTTGGGTGACTTGATGTGACTAGACCGCCACCGGGTTCAAATCAACTTGCAGTCAGCCGCTTTGCTAGTGCCCTCGCGCTCTCGGGAAGACTCCAGCTCAGGAACGCAACCCCAGTTACTCCGAAGCTCGCTAAGCGCCCCGCTCCCCCCAAGCAGTGCTCACCACAAACCCGAACGTCCAGGAGGTCAAATCTCGCCGGGCTGTTTCGATTACCAACACTGTTGGGAATCTATGGCAGCCCGAAGTACCCTTACTGCAGCCGGTCACCGAAACCGTAGGGGCTGCTCCACGGGAGACCACTTTGGGTGACTTGATCGTGACTAGACCGCCACCGAGTTCAGATCAACTTGCAGTCAGCTGCTTTGATAGTGCCCCCATGCTTCCGGGAAGACCGCAGCTTTAGAATGCGAGCCGCGGCTCCCCCAGGTCGCTCCGCTGACACCGACAGAAGTGAACGATGGAGTTATTTATGCGAAGCTCCGTTGCGGTCGTTTCCCTGAAATAAAACCACTGACCAACACAACAACATTCAAAACCTTTTCCACACCTGGACTTTTAACGTCACCTCTGGCGAAGGCCACCAAGCGAGCCAAGGTGTCCGCGGACAGAGAGACGCCGATCCGTGGAAAAAAAAATTATATATATATATATATATATATATATATATATATATATATATATATATTCTTGAAAGGCTGTCAAATCAGCTGCTGGTGGATATAAAAACAGAACCAGATAGATTATGTAGTTCTCCATCTTCTAAGCCAAAAACATGATAACAAATTGTCCAAATAAAATAGCAAAGTTCATTCTAATGTCACTGTGTCTAAAAAATACACTAAAATTCAGTCATATGGCAACATGCAAGTCAATTTAATGGTTTTAAAGGAAGATATAATACTTTGTCCAGCATTTAATAAGGATCAGCTAGCACAGCTTTGGCAAAGAACCGTTATAAATAAATACAAAAAATATTTAAAATAAAAACAAAAGTGCTGGTGTGTCAAAATTTCTTAAAAAATGACAATAGTTAGAAATTAATGCATGAAAGTATTAAAATTGAACCGAAATAGTAGCTATTCCCTTAAACGCGTATACAGTTTATTTGAGTGAAACTGGTATTCAAAATTTACAATAATGAAAATACGTTATTAATTGAGACTGCTCTGGTGAACATTTTAGATTGAAATGTAAAAAATTGGTATCTTTATTTAAGTTATGTTAAGACTTGTTGGTATGAGTGTGAAACTAAAACTGAGTAAAAAACTGCCAATAAACAATTAAAATGTTAATAAACAATACAGAAAGATACATGTAAAATGAAGACCTAAAAGTGAATGAAATTAGGGAAAGGTTTTTTAAATGTAAATTTAAGTGTTTTAAGTTATAGAGATTAGTTATGTTAGATATCAAAATGTTTGTAATTAAGAGAGAAATAAATATGTAACATTAGATTTAAGTTTTAATTAAGCATAGAAATGTTTTAATCGAAAAACCAAAATTTCAGAAAACTGTTTGAAATCTGACAGGTATGTCAAAATTGAGGGAACTTAAGAGAGGTATATCAAAATGCACCAACCAAAACAAGGTGTGAGATAGCCTATATAAGGAATTTGTGTCCGAATTCAGGGCAGTTAAAGAATATCACGAAAGCATAATACACGCTCAAAAAGTTCTCTGTATTTAACAAATTATGTAAAAGTATAAAACAATGCTTACCAAGTAAAATTGTAATTGTTTGAAGGATGTTATAAAGTTGTGAACACCATTATACAGTGTTGAGCATGATCCAGTTTAATAATAATTTGTAATCTATAAAATTAAGAACATAATGATATAAATTTCAAGTATTAAATCAGTTGTGAGTTCATTATGGTTATTCATAATCGATGTTTACCTGATGTATACTAAAGTGAAACTAATCCAGAGATGTTAACATCAGTGAAATCAAATTAAAACTATTAAAATCGGAGCTAATGTTTTCAATGGGAAACGTCAGCGAGTGAGGACTGTGCAGAAGTATTGCAAGATAAGTCAAGGTAGAACAGTCTTATTATTTTTTTACGTTGGAAAAATAATTACCATTTAAACCAAAAATAAATATGCAACCAAGAAGGAATTTTGTTAGATAAGGTATGATAATTCATGTACTTAGAGAGGATGATCGTTCTGGTAGGAAGGTTTTTGTATATTATTTATAATCAATTTACGGTGTTTATATTTTGTATTTAAAAGTCTCGAGTTTTTAATTTGAATATCAATTCTTAAAGAAAATAACAAAGTAATACTGAATATTATTTATAAATGAAAAATTATAATTATTAAAAGTCAAAACTGTTAATATAAAATTAGTTATCTATTTCTAAAATTGAAGCACTCCACGAAATATAGATAGAAGCTTATGCTCTTATAAAATTTAATAATTTGAAAACCTAAATAAAATTAAAAGAAAAATAGCTAGCCAGGTAATATTTATTGTTTTTAAAGTATATAATAATATATAAACAAAACGAAAGAGGGAACCGGAACATGCAGAATATTTAAGGAGTAGATTAACAAAACAATCGTCACCCAAGAGTTGCAGTAAGGATAAGAATGAGCCGGAAAGCAAAATGGTCAAAATGATGAGAGAACTTCTGAAGCACAAATGATGCAGGAAATAAAGAATATCAGAGCAGAGCAAAAAGAATATTATAAAGAACTAAAACAAATAAAGGAAGCAAGTGTAAAAATGAAAAAAAGAGATAGAAATCTTAAGTGACAGAATAGACGCATAAGAAAAGTCTGGACGTAGCAAGTGTGTTATTGAAGTGAATTTGCATTTAAATGTTTCTAATAGCAAATATGTCTCTCTAAT
This sequence comes from Tillus elongatus, assembly GCA_964006375.1. Classification (NCBI taxonomy): domain Eukaryota; kingdom Metazoa; phylum Arthropoda; class Insecta; order Coleoptera; family Cleridae; genus Tillus; species Tillus elongatus. The sequence continues at coordinate 39,224,808 of OZ023270.1, forward strand.
GCAAGCAGGCAACAAGCTGGTTACCGGTATAACTTATATAATAGAAACAATGTAACATATTTTATCAAAATAACATTTTTTGAAAATGTAAAACAATTTTCCGAAAATGAATTTAAAATGTTTCCGAGAAAACTGGTTTCCCAGCCAACAAACCTTACGTTAATAGCAAAATGGGTTATTGAAATTTGAAGCACTTCATAAAAATTCACTACGAAAACGCACTTACTGCATCTCCATTTCTTTTCTTACTTCGTATTTTGTTTAAAAATGCAAAACTGCAATGATATAAAGGTGTTCGAAAAGAATGTAGGTATCACCAACGATGGGCATCGCTGTGATTGTCAAAATATTTTTATAAGATGCAGCTCAAGACACTATAATTAACGTATACAGCTTTTTCTCGTATTTTGTGTAATAACCATTAGATTGAGCTTTACCGTAGAAATGCGTCACCCTGTATATATGTAAACAGATAAAAACTGAAACCAAACCTGGATATGGATTTTAGGGGCCTAGTTTGCGCTCATTTGAAGAAACCTTTTTAAAATTCAAAAGTCGCGTCTCGATAACAAATTTTTTCTACGAAAATTAAACCTGCAGCCAAAGCATCAACTTAACTAAACCTACAGTCAAAGCACCAGACAAAGGGTCTATTTGAAATGAATTTTCTGTAAATATTTTAGTCAAATGAACGGCAGTGACGGTTGAAGCTGAAACTTAAGGGTTTGCAGAACACTCTTCTTGCGACATTTTCTTTGCGAATTTTGACAATCTCAATCTGCCTGCTCCTTAAAGCGGTGGATAGGGGTAGGTTAGGTTGTTGTAGCTCGATTACGGGGCTTCAATCTGCCTACTCCCCAAATTTCGCTGGAGATCATCTCTAAGACCTCAGTCCTAGACCTAAGAGAGATCTAAGAGTTCGTCGTGAATCTTGTGTTCTTTGTAACATTTAACATTTCGTCTACCTGCCTCATCATTGGTGTAATTAGTCGGGTCGAGGTCTATTAAGTCAAGTACTACCGTAATGGTACTTATAGGATTAAGATGATTAGAGGTATTTGTTGAGTCAGGTAATTGGGCAGTTAAATTGTCATTGAATTAATTGTCTTTTTGTGTGTTTGTAATGAGGTTATAACAGGTTTCCAAGTAATCAGAAAGCGAAGGCCACCATCTTATTTAAATCGGAACGTTTTTCAATCTCGATTGCTTCGCAGATAATTCTAGTTTTGAAGTTGTAAACCGGCGCTATTGTTTTCGCATTCTCAACATCTATTTTGTGTGCTGTATAAATATGATGCATGGCCATTGCAGATAAGGGGTCGGATTTAATAACTACAAAGGTCTGTTCATATATTCTATTGTGGATATGTCTATTTGTATCTCCTATATAAGTTCGCGAGCATTGGGGACAAGGAATTTCCAGCCAGAATTCTACGTTCTGTCCAACCTCCACCTTCCAACCTTTCTTTTCACGAACAACAATCAATCAGAGGCCTAAACCGAAACACAGAAATTATAATCCAGCAGCAGACAAAGGCAATACTACAGTCACACTCGACACAACAGACTACATACAAAAGATGGACAATTTACTAATCAGCACAGACTATAAACAAATCGCTAACAATCCTACAACTTACCTTGAGAAGAAAACCAAAACTATCATCAACAACTCCCAACTCAGTTCTGGCATCAAAAAAGAACTAAACCAGACAAAAATCGTCTGGCATCCCTAGAAAATACGGTCTCCTGAAAATCCATAAGCCTGATATACCCCTTCGCCCTATCGTGAGTGCCCATAGTTCACTCACACAAAAACTTGCTAAACATCTAGCCAAAATTCTCCAGACATTAGTAGAAGAAGCTACATCCTATGTCAAAAACTAAACCCATTTTATTGACCCTCTTCAAAACAGCACCATTTCTCAAAATGACATCCTGGTTGGCTTTGATATTGTTTCCTTGTTCACTAACATACCTCTTTCTGAAACACTTGACATTGTCAAAAATAAACACAACATTCCACACGATACCCTAGCCCTTTTAGAGCATGGCACATCTAACACTTATTTCCTTTTCCAAAACAAGTTCGAGGTGCTCCAATAGGTTCACCACTATCCCCTGCACTGCCTAACATTTTCGTGGAAAATTTCAAGACACAAGCCCTCATTTAATCCCAATTAAAACCCACCTGCTGGTTAAGATATGTTGATGCTATTTTCGCTGTCTGGCCACATGGTAAAGAATCTCTGGTCAAATTACTTTCTTACCTAAATAACATCGACTCTCAAATCCAGTTCACCATGGTAATAGAAAATAACGTCTCTTTACCTTTCTTAGGTGTATGCATCACTAAAATCCCAGTCGGAAGATTTTCTTACACTGTGTACCAAAAACCAACCCACAGTAATCGTTACCTAACTCCCAATCTCACCATCACCCATCGCAAATAAAGGGCATTTAATTATACCAACGAGACTGAAAGCGGACATCGTCTTAGTAAAGTGAGCCAAATTTTGAGAATGGTGATAAAACGATATCAGCAGGTTTCCGCCAGTACATAAAAGACAAAAAAGCGAAATATGACATCAAATTCTATGAACTATGTTCTCCCAATGGATATAACCATAATGTTGAAGTATACAATGGTAAAAAAAATTGATCCTAATGGTGGTGGTCCAGACTGAAATCTTTAATCTGTTGCCTTCTTGAACCTTTCTTGGATAAAGGTCACCATCTCGTAATGGATAATTTCTATAATAGGGTTTTATTATCAAATAAACTACTCAAACACAAGACACACTCTACCAGAAGCATGTTCTCCAACCGAAAAAATAATCCCAAAGCCCTAACTTCCAAAAACTTTAAAAAAGCAGAGTATAGGTGGTTATGAAGAGGCAAAGTGTATGTATCCAAATGGAAGGATAAACAGGAAGTGTTGTGTATCAATATGTTGGTACGAAAAGGTTCTATTCCATTTGCTCAACGTTAGAATAATAAACAGTTTTCTCTTATATCATGAAGTCACAAAGTCCAAAGTAAAACTACTTATATTTAGAGAGTATCATAGAACATTTGCTTTTGGTACCTCCTAACAGTAAAAATGGAAGAAGGTTTGTAAAACAGGGTGCCTTGAATTACCCTAAACCTCGAGCGGTAAAAGGGGCAAACGTCATGGAGATGCAAAGGTTGTGAAATGAGACCAGCATTTTGTGTGGGAAAGTGCTTTGAAATTTGCCATAGAAATTAGAAGTCTTAGGAGATACCTATCTTCTCACTGGTGACATTGTAAGTTCCTAAAATTTGTTTTGTAATTTTCTTCAAGGGGAAAGTTTGAATATAATTGTTTATTTATGTATTCCATTTATGATTTTTTACATTTACCATAAGAGTCTTGGTGGTTCAGTGGTAAGAACGTGTGCGTCTGAACCGAAGGGTACTGTGTTCGGTTCCAGGGTTCTTCTTTCAGTTGTTGAGTACATATTGTAACTTTAACATCAATCTAGGTTGTGGCATTCTATTTGAGCAAGTTGAATGTCTGCACATTCCGCTCTTCGAAGGGGTCATAAAGCAGTCCGTCCCATGTCCAGCAATGTTGGGCATGTTAAAGATCCCTACCCATATTACAGAAAGGCGGGGGTTTGGCAAAATTTCCAGGATAGTTAGTGAAACTGCTCCCTGTCATTGAAGATTGGCAGTGATAGTCACGGAAATAGACCGATGTTAAAGAAACAAAAACACACAGAAGATACATTTACTATAGAAACTACGAGTAGTAGTAGATACCTATCTTCTCATTAGTGATATAAGTTCCTAAAATTTGTCATGATATTTTTTGGAGGAGGAGTTAAGTTTTTGAATATAATTGTTTATTTAGATATTCTCTTTATGATTTCTGAATTTTAAAAAATCAAGAAAACAATCCTTCTGCATCAGTAGGCAGGTCCATGCATATCACTCAAACTAATGTGTATGGACATGTCTGTTTTCCAGAAAAAAATGCACATTTTGTTTATCGATGAGCAAATCATTATAATTCCTGATTTTTTTACCATAAAATTATAGTGACCCAAAATGGTAGCTTATTTTTCTCCTAGCGCCCGTCGATGTGTTAACATTGAACGGTTTCTATCCCATCTTTCTTTAATCTATTGTGTTGTAACAGTATAAATTGAGTAGCTAAACAGCTAGGCTAGTTTGGGTGTATTTGTGGTTCCTCCTCTGCTTTAAACAGATAATTATTGGCGACGATCATGGTTATTTCTTCTGGCTATCCCTCGTATACTGAATGAAATTGAGATATTTCATTAAATCATTTCTCTTTGAACTACCCCTGGTATATCTGGTCGGCTGCCGCGCCTGCGATGTGGTTAAAAATGTTGGTGGTTCGAGAATGGTCCGCATGTTGAGAAAGATAGATGGCTGGGGACGTATAGGATGAAGTGAGAGCGAACGACGGCGCTACTGGCTGTCAGGTAGGAAATGCGAATGTTCCGGAAGGTTCGAGAGAGATTTGGTGGTGGCAGTTTGAGCTAACACGTGGTTCTTTTTTGAGAAGCAAGTCGGATATTATTTATCCCCATAGTGGATTAAATTGCACTCAGAAAATATCTGCAGTCTTTTGGTGATATCGTAATTTATGTATTTGGTGTTGAAGACTGTAGAGATACCCGTTTGAGGGGATATAGGTACCACTTTGATCTTGTCACGTTGGTTGGAGTTTCGTATGCCCTCGTTGGAGGTAAGAAATCATCATCTCGTAACTATAACACCTCTAGCATTCCGTTACTTATTGTTTTTAGGGTCCTTGTGTTAGGCAGAAATTCCTTGTGCTGGGTAGAAAGTTCTTGTACCGGGTAGAGAAATCCTTGTATTGGGCAGTACCTTTGGCAAATTCACGTATCATAGGAGAATTTTGAGTGGAATAAGTCTCGCATGGAATGGCGTATTTTCATGTACCGAACGAAGTATGGCTATTGAGTTAAATGGAGTTTTATGTGCTAGTCAAGAGCAACGATAATTCCTGTCAGCTGTGAAATCGGTGGCTTATGAATTAGGATCTCAGTGAGGAGGTCTTCGCTTTCCGTTGTCGCATTGCCTTTCCGTTTGTCGCTTTGTTTCCGTGGTTGCAGTTCCGTACCCTTAAAGGCCCCTAGTTTGGTATGGAAATTGTTGGTAATTTTATGGCCTAGAAGTCCAGGATGTTCAAGTAAGAATTTTCCGTTTTGTGATAAAGAATAGAGTGATAAGAGAGAGACAATCTTGATAAGCTAAAATGTTAAATATTCACATCTGTTAAATTTGCTGAAATCAAACTGAATTTATTTTATTTAAACTTCAATAAATGTGGTACAGATTTTTATGAGACCCTTGTTAATATAATTGCTTCACTTTTGATAGTTACCACAGTTTATTAGATATTGTTAGCATTAGTCAAGCTTATTGATTATTCTTTGGGACTTGATATTTAATCAGGCCTCTTAACTTAATGAACGTGTAATTAATTACTATTTGGGAAATAAGTTGTAAGCTTTGTGTGCACGAAAAGTGGAATTTTTCCATAGAACAATTATAGTTTTGGAGCACATTCATGCATACTCATTAGATGTCTTGATTATTTTGTAATAAGCCATTTCAGTTATATAATAGAGACTCTTTATTTTAGATCAGAATTTTAGAACAGCTTTTTAATAATTTCTTGTATGCCAAAGAAGCGTAATAAAGCCCTTATTTTATCATATTATAGGTGTGTTTTGGTTTTGTGTTTTGTTTTCAGGGCTGTTGAGAATACTTAGTGTTATTAGATCATTACCGTTACTTTTACTTGTGGGTCTATGAGACTATACCGTTCTGAGTTTTAGTTTGTTTTACCATAATTATAACTCCCTTGCAGCTTCCTGTGCTCGATTGAGGTTGGCTATAGTTGCCAGTGTGATCCAAGAATTCTTGGTTGTGTTGGATCTGGGCAAGGAAGTATATTGATGAACATCTTATTAGAATATCCGGGAGTGGAGGTTAAACAATCAAGTGGCGCCCCTAGTTAACATCTTATTTTGACCCACGCCCATCTCCACTGTGTAAAAGCTGGCGGCCCTCTAATTTCCCGGTAACCTAGCTTATGCCAATGACAACTTAGGGTTGTGAATAGATTGGGAATTATTTGAGCATTGTTATCTGGTATAAAAGGAAGTGCGTCGCATAAATTTTGGCGCCCAACTGCTGTGGCCCTCGAGTTTTCTGGAAATTTTGGCTCGAGTTTGTAGGAAAATAAATTTTGGCACAACTTTTTCGAATTTTTCAGCAGTCCATTGGTGTTAGATTATTGAGTGTTGCATGTATTTGGATTTTAGGTGTTTGTTAGTGTATTTTAGGAATAATTTTTAAGATTACCGTTACCGTTTGTTAGTTTTGGGAAATATTACCGTTACCGCTCTACCGTTTATTTTATTAATTGTGGAAAATATTATCGTTACCGTCCTACCGTTTGCTAGTTGAGCACACTTCTTTTATTTTAGTGTCGGCATTTAGTTAGCTGTCTCGTATCGCATAATTGCGGATTTCTCTCGTTTTATTTTTGGCCATTTACAACTATGGAAGGAAAAGTGGAGGTCAATCTCCTTGAACGTCCCGAATTGCAGTATGAATTGGAGATTCGTGGATGCTCTCAGGATCTGACTGTGTCTGAGATGAGGAAGAAATTAAGATCATTTATTAGGTTGGAGAGTTCCTCGAAAGTTTCGTATCCTAAGTATCCAATTTCATTTTCCGTGGATCATGGTGTCTTGACCACTAAGTTGGCTGAGTTAAAGAGTCTAATTGCCGATTTTTCTGATGTGGAGAGTTCTTCGACTTACCATAAGATTTTTACTAAGCTTTTACATTATTTTGGTAGAGCAGATAGGTCTGTACCGACTAAGGAGGCAGAGCAAACTATCCGGACAAATTTTCTGGTGGAATTTATGGGGTTACAGACTGAGCTTAAGTCAAAGGCTCGTAGGTTTCGACGATCTCTTGAACAGGGAGCTGCAGATCCTTTGGACTTGAGTACAATTTCACAGACAGGGCAATTAGGTGAAACTTCTTCGAAGGAGTCCTCAGATGACGAGTCTGTTCCCGCTGTCGTTAATACATATGTTGTAGATTCTGCCGTCAGTGCTCAGTTTACTGGGGTACAAGTTTCAAAATGGCATTTTACCAAATTTAGTGGAGATTGTTCGAGAGTCTCGTTGGATGCTTTCTTGGAGGAAATAGAAGAACTTAGGGTTTCTCGAAATGTTAGTAAGGACCAGCTACTTCAATCTGCCGCAGATCTTTTTACGGGTAAAGCTTTGGTTTGGTATAGGTCAATGAGATCTAAGCTTTCGTCTTGGTCTGCTTTAGTATCGGAGTTACGGTTGCAGTTTCAGCCTTCAAATTTCAATGATAGGTTGTTTGGCTAGTTGGTATCGTAGGTTCCTTCCGAATTTTTCGACTTTGATAGCTCCTTTAACCAATTTGCTTAAGAAGAATAATCGGTTCTGTTGGGATGCAGCATGTGCGGAATCTTTTAGGTTGGCGAAGGAATATCTTGTGAAGGCTTCGGTGTTGTCCTGTCCTGATTTTTCGGTGCCGTTTTCGATTCAGACAGATGCTTCCGGTTACGGGATTGGTGCGGTCCTCAATCAACAGGTTGATGGAGTTGAGCGAGTAGTTTGCTATTTCTCTAGGTCATTGACTTGCAATGAACACAACTATTCGACAACGGAGCGTGAATGTTTGGCAGTCTTGTGGGCCATAGAAAAGTTAAGGCCATATGTTGAAGGTTCTAGGTTTACCGTTGTTACAGATCATTATAGTTTGGTGTGGTTAAACCGGTTGCAGACACCTAGCGGTAGATGGTCAGATGGGCTGTAAAACTTCAGCAGTATGATTACGAGATTGTCCACAGGCGTGGTAAAGAACATGTCATGCCAGATCTGTTGTCACGTTCAGTTCCTGTTGTAGATTCCGCTTCCGTTGGAACACCTATTGAGGAAAATTTTCAGTTATCGGGAGATCCGTGGTTGGATCGTCTTAGGGATAGAGTCATTAGGAGTCCCAGGAAGTTTTCGCAATGGCATGTTGAGGGTAATAAACTTTTCAAGCGTGTTGAGGCAAGATACCCAGAATTAAGTTCTAGTTCCGATTTTTGGCGTGAGGTGGTGCCGAAGTGTGATAGACGAAAGATCATTGAGCAGGCACATACATCTAATTGTCATTTGGGTGTCTACAAAACTTTTCATCGGGTAGCCGCTCAGTATTATTGGCCGAAGATGCGTTGTGATATAGCTTCATTTGTTAGGCGTTGTAGTGTGTGTCAGGCTGTTAAGCCAGAACAGCGTAAGCCTATTGGATTTATGAGAAGTGTTCAGCCTACCGTATCCCGTCCGTTTCAGTTGTGTGTCGATATTATGGGTCCTTTGCCCAGGTCTACTTCGGGTCATCAGTACATCTTTGTGGTGGCCGATGTGTTTAGCAAGTTTACGTTGATTTATCCTTTGCGTTCGGCTACATCGTCAGCCATTTGTAGGTTACTTAACGATCATGTGTTGTCGGTTTTTTGGTGTCCAGATGCTATTATTGTGGATAATGGGGTTCAGTTCCGTTCTGGCGAGTTTATTCGGTTGATGAGGTCTCGTGATATTAATGTCAGGTATACCGCTAATTATCATGCTCAGGCGAATCCTTGTGAGAGAGTCAATAGGGTTATTAAGACAATGTTGAGGTCTTATGTGTGTGAGAATCATAGAGATTGGGATAAGAAGCTGTCGCAAGTAGGTTATGCCATTCGGTCTAGCAAACATGAGGTTACCGAGTTGACACCTAATTTTATCGTCTTTGGTAGAGAAGTCCCGGATCATAAGTCGTGCACTCTTTCGGATGGTCCCATTGACATTGATCGAGGAGGATCGGAAGGAAGAGAAACAGCATTGCACAGGGTGTATCAAGATGTTCGATCTAGGTTAGTTAAGGCATATGAACATAATAAGAAGTATTATGATTTGCGTCGTCGAGACGAAGAGTTCTTGCCTAATCAGTTAGTGTGGCGGAAGAATTATGTCCTTTCAGATGCTAGTAAATATTTCACCGCTAAGTTAGCACCACGTTATGTTGGACCTTTTTTCGTTGCTAAGCGTTTGTCACCTTGGACATATGAGCTTAGGGATTCTAGTGGGAATAATAAGCATGTTTGGCATGCGAAGGATTTGAAGGCCCATCCGCCAGATGATGAGTGAGTTGAAAGATTTTGGGTAAAATCTTTTAAAGTAGGGGAGGGATTTTGTAACAGTATAAATTGAGTAGCTAAACAGCTAGGCTAGTTTGGGTGTATTTGTGGTTCCTCCTCTGCTTTAAACAGAGAATTATTGGCGACGATCATGGTTATTTCTTCTGGATATCCCTCGTATACTGAATGAAATTGAGATATTTCGTTAAATCATTTCTCTTTGAACTACCCCTGGTATATCTGGTCGGCTGCCGCGCCTGCGATGTGGTTAAAAATGTTGGTGGTTCGAGAATGGTCCGCATGTTGAGAACGATATATGGCTGGGGACGTATAGGATGAAGTGAGAGCGAACGACGGCGCTACTGGCTGTCAGGTAGGAAATGCGAATATTCCGGAAGGTTCGAGAGAGATTTGGTGGTGGCAGTTTGAGCTAACACGTGGTTCTTTTTGAGAAGCAAGTCGGATATTATTTATCACCATAGTGGATTAAATTGCACTCAGAAAATATCTGCAGTCTTTTGGTGATATCGTAATTTATGTATTTGGTGTTGAAGACTGTAGAGATACCCGTTTGAGGGGATATAGGTACCACTTTGATCTTGTCACGTTGGTTGGAGTTTCGTATGCCCTCGTTGGAGGTAAGAAATCATCATCTCTCGTAACTATAACACCTCTAGCATTCCGTTACTTATTGTTTTTAGGGTCCTTGTGTTAGGCAGAAATTCCTTGTGCTGGGTAGAAAGTTCTTGTACCGGGTAGAGAAATCCTTGTATTGGGCAGTACCTTTGGCAAATTCACGTATCATAGGAGAATTTTGAGTGGAATAAGTCTCGCATGGAATGGCGAATTTTCATGTACCGAACGAAGTATGGCTATTGAGTTAAATGGAGTTTTATGTGCTAGTCAAGAGCAACGATAATTCCTGTCAGCTGTGAAATCGGTGGCTTATGAATTAGGATCTCAGTGAGGAGGTCTTCGCTTTCCGTTGTCGCATTGCCTTTCCGTTTGTCGCTTTGTTTCCGTGGTTGCAGTTCCGTACCCTTAAAGGCCCCTAGTTTGGTATGGAAATTGTTGGTAATTTTATGGCCTAGAAGTCCAGGATGTTCAAGTAAGAATTTTCCGTTTTGTGATAAAGAATAGAGTGATAAGAGAGAGACAATCTTGATAAGCTAAAATGTTAAATATTCACATCTGTTAAATTTGCTGAAATCAAACTGAATTTATTTTATTTAAACTTCAATAAATGTGGTACAGATTTTTATGAGACCCTTGTTAATATAATTGCTTCACTTTTGATAGTTACCACAGTTTATTAGATATTGTTAGCATTAGTCAAGCTTATTGATTATTCTTTGGGACTTGATGTTTAATCAGGCCTCTTAACTTAACGAACGTGTAATTAATTACTATTTGGGAAATAAGTTGGAAGCTTTGCGTGCACGAAAAGTGGAATTTTTCCATAGAACAATTATAGTTTTGGAGCACATTCATGCATACTCATTAGATGTCTTGATTATTTTGTAATAAGCCATTTCAGTTATATAATAGAGACTCTTTATTTTAGATCAGAATTTTAGAACAGCTTTTTAATAATTTCTTGTATGCCAAAGAAGCGTAATAAAGCCCTTATTTTATCATATTATAGGTGTGTTTTGGTTTTGTGTTTGTGTTTTGTTTTCAGGGCTGTTGAGAATACTTTTTTTTTTATGTCAACAACACACCACGAGGGCTTACAGCCTAAATACTATCGTACCGTGGGTGTTGACAAGGAGGAAAGAGGCAACTTGTTAATTCTGGACTTGAAGGTTTGGAGGTTCGGAGGAGAAGGAAAAACATGTGCCGGCAAGGAATTCCACAACTTGGAAGTCCTCGGGACAAAAGAGCGGGCATAACAAGATGTTCTATGTCTGGTGACCTGGACAGTAAAAGGGTGCATTCGCTCTGTTCCCCTGGTAGATCTGCTGGGGGCAGCAGGTGGGGGAATTATGGAGGAAAGCTCCTCTGAGCAGTTCCCGTGCAGATATCTATAAAAGAGAGAGAGGTCACCAACGGCACGTCGGTGGGCAAGGGATGGAAGCCTTTGGGTGAGGGTAGGGTCACCGATGAGACGTATAGCTCTCTTTTGAATGGAGTCCAGGATAGCGAGTGTAGAAGCAGCTGCTGCACCCCAGATGTGGGAGCAGTATTCGAGGTTTGGCCTTATTTGTGAAGTGTATAAGGTATAGAGATTAGTTGGTGAAAAGTATTTGCGAGCCCGGAAGAGGAAACCCAATTTCTTAGCAGCCGCTTCTGCAATTGATGTAACATGTTGGTGCCAATTAAGATTTCGATCCACAGAAATGCCAACAAGAGAAAAGGACTCATTACTTTGAATAACTTGGTTGTTCATTGTGATGGGTCTAGGGCTGCTGTATCTCTTGTGAGAAAGAAAGCAAGACTTAGTTTTGGTGGGGTTGAATTGTACAAGATTTCTACTTCCCCAGTCTAATATTTTTTGGAGGTCTACGGAGACAGAACCCTCCATGAGTCTGCGATCCTCATCTAACTGGGCTAAAGAGACAGGCTTAGAATATTGTATGTTTGAGTGGAGGGTGCTGTCGTCCGCGTAACTGTGAACTGGGTTGGATGTGCTAGAGAGGAGGTCATTGATGTGGAGAAGAAACAAAGTAGGGGCTAAAGCTGAACCTTGAGGAACTCCTGCATTAATTGGATACAGTTTAGAGGAATGGCCATCCACAACAACAGATATGCTCCTGTTGGAGAGGAAATTTGCTGTCCAGGTACAAAGTTTTGGTGGTAGGCCATAGGCCGGAAGTTTATTAAGCAGCGCTGCGTGCCAGACCTGGTCGAATGCTTTGGATATGTCTAGAGCAACAATCTGGGATTCACCGTGTTGTTCCATAGACTTGTTCCAAGAATGGGTGACAAAGGAAAGGAGGTCGGCAGTCGATCTGCGCTGACGGAATCCATACTGCCTATCGTGGATTAGACTGTGTTTTTCAAGGAATTTTAGTAGTTCGGTGTTTATATACTTTTCCATCACTTTAGAGATGACTGAAAGGAGAGAAATAGGCCTGTAGTTGCTAGGAAGCGCTTTGGATCCTTTCTTGGGGATGGGTTGTACTCGAGCAGTTTTCCAGTTACTAGGGAATATGCCTTTATTGTAAGATATCTGAAACAGACGAGTCAGGACAGGAGCAAGTTCTGGTGCGCATTTTTTGAGAACAATTGCTGGGATCTCGTCAAGGCCAGAGGCTTTCCTGGTATTAAGAGAAGAGAGCATCTTTCGTACCTTTTTAGTTTTGAAAATGATATCAGTCATTTTATGCGCGACATTGGGGACTGTTGGTGGTTGAACATTTGGAGGTGGGTTGAGAGTAGAATTTCCGGCGAACAACGAAGCAAAAAGTTCAGCCTTGCCCAGGGCGGTAGAAACAATTTCATCACCTGAGACGAGAGGTGGGAACGTGCTCTTGCAGAAATTATTCCCAATAGACTTAGCAAGAGTCCAGAAGGGTTTGCCGCCGTTGGAGCTTGAGAGGACTTTGTTTTTGATGTGGTTATTAAACGAGTTTTTTGCCTCAGAAAGAATGCGGACATAGCAGTTTCTTGCGTCGTTGAATGCTTGACGGTTTTCTTGACTGGGATTGTGTAGAAGCGTTTTGTGAGCTTTGACCTTTTCAAGTCTGGCCTTGTCACAGGATTTAGAGAACCAGGGCTTTTGAGTGGCTGAAGAGGTTTTCTGTGTACGTGGAATAAATAATTCCATGCCAGCTTGGATAATTTCGGTGACGTTTTGTGAGATATCAGAGGGGTCAGGATGAGAGAAGCAGACAGACGCCCATGGAAATGAGGAAAAGTAATCCCGCATCTCGTCCCAGTTTGCGGAGTTGTAGTGCCAAACGATACGTGGGTGTGATGACTGTGTGACCTCGGGTTGCATTGCACAGGAAGCAGTGACCATGCCGTGGTCTGAGCGACCAAGGGGGGCGGTGACTGATATCTTATAGCATTCAGGATTTGTAGTAAGAAGGAGATCCAAGGGATTTGAGCTGTGTGTTGGGATACGAGGAAAGTAAGTAGGTTGCTGAACCATATTGGCCAAAGAATTGCTGACTGCAAAGGCCTCCGCTGCTCTCCCTTGTGGATCGGTTTTTGAAGATCCTAGCCATTCCTTATTATGGACATTGAAGTCGCCAAGAATAGTGACCTCGGAGGAAGGATATTCAGAAATCAGATAGTCGGTTTTTTCAGAAAGGTAGTCAAAGAGCTGGACAAAGTTGTTGTCAGAAGGTGACCGGTAAATGCAACAGATGAATTTAGTTGCAGCCCTGAGAGAGAGTTTTTATAGTATGTCTTTTCTTCCAGCTTCTAAATTGGGAAGTCTGGTGCAGGGTAGATTGCTACGGACGTATGCGCACACGCCTCCATGCAATCTAAAGGCAGTAAGGAGCTCATACCCCGGGAAATTAAGGTGATTAGTGGCTGTTTTGGCACTGATTTGGGTTTCGGTGAGGAAGAGGAGTTGGGGCCTGTTAGCCTGGAGGAAATGGTGGACGGAGTTCAGGTTAGAATTTAGGCCACATATATTCGAAAAGGATATGTTAAATCTTGATGTTGGCGCCCCCTGTACACCCCTCTCCCGGAGATCCGAATGGAGGGGTATTTTGCCTCCGGAATATTTTATACAAGGAGGAGCCATCATCATTTTTGCTTATAAGGGAAACCGACTCATACACCAGAACCGGAAACGTCCGTTGGGATTTCACCGGCCCCTTGATGTATGGGGTGGTACCTCCTCGGGCGTGAAAAAATCCTTTACTATTACATAAAGGAAAATTCCACTACCACCTGCTATGGATTGGATTGGATCAATGTCTACCCCTTTAAAAATAAGATTAATAAAGGGACTATCAATTGTCCAGTAGTTATGATTTTCGACATAGTAGGAGGATACAAATACTTAGTGTTATTAGATCATTACCGTTACTTTTACTTGTGGGTCTATGAGACTACACCGTTCTGAGTTTTAGTTTGTTTTACCATAATTATAACTCCCTTGCAGCTTCCTGTGCTCGATTGAGGTTGGCTATAGTTGCCAGTGTGATCCAAGAATTCTTGGTTGTGTTGGATCTGGGCAAGGAAGTATATTAGTGAACATCTTATTAGAATATCCGGGAGTGGAGGTTAAACAATCAAGTGGCGCCCCTAGTTAACATCTTATTTTGACCCACGCCCATCTCCACTGTGTAAAAGCTGGCGGCCCTCTAATTTCCCGGTAACCTAGCTTATGCCAATGACAACTTAGGTTTGTGAATAGATTGGGAATTATTTGAGCATTGTCATCTGGTATAAAAGGAAGTGTGTCGCAGTGTCTTGTTTAACACTGTTAATTTAATATAAATGATTGATATTTATTACTATGGTTCTTATAGATATCGTATCGGAAAACATTTTATGGTAATTTCTAGTTTGTTTTGTGTTAATACTTGATTTTAGAGCTTGTATAACTTCAATAACATTATATATATATATATATATATATATATATATATATATATATATATATATATATATATATATATATATATATATATATATATATATATATACTGTCCCAAACTGGATGGGAATGTATTGCTATCTCCGTTATTATTTGAGATAGGGAGACAGTTAAATTAGCAATGTTTTGTAGCATTTGATACTCGTTCCAAATATGACTTGTATTTTGCCGTCTCTTTTAGTTTTAGAGTTATTAAAAAAAATTGTCAATTTCATTTTTCTTCAATATTGATCTGACATGTCTAAGACTTGCACATTATCGGGACACTTTTTACAGAGTAATCTGTTTGTGCTATTCTCAACTTTGGATTGTCATTTGTTTTTGAGCTACAGGTATCAACGTTTGTTTTTATTATGGCAGCCATATTGGATTTTTTGCTCATGTGATAGCCTGTGAAAAGACATTTCCAATGATGTACAACATGCCTGATAAATCTTGTAATTGCACTGACAAATTTGAGAAAAACCGTTTTGAGGATAGTAGGCTATGAAATCCAATACCAGAAAACAAATGACAAAAAAAAGTGTTCAAAAAGCAGTAGGCCATGGAGTCTAACAATAGACTTCTACTTTTAACATAATTTTCCCAAATAATCCACGATAAAAAAATATTGTGATTTAATTTACAATACTTAATTAGGTAATAATGCTAGGTAGTATTATGTGAAACAGTTTAATAACGAAACCCTGCAATGACAAATAGAAACTTAAACTCTACAAAACAACGCAATTAGAAAGGGAACTGAACAAATAATAAAATAGAAACTTAAAAATACACTAAATAGAGAATTGTTCAATATGGATACCGTTTTGTTCAATGCACTTTATACACCTTTTTGAAACATGCCTGCAAACTCTGGTGAGGGTGTTTTGGTTAATATGATTTATAGCTTCCGTGATTCTGTTTCGTAATTCATTGATATTTTGTGGTGGATCGAATTTATACACATCATTCTTAAGAGTACCCCAAAAATAAAAATCCATGGGTGTTATATCAGGACTTTGAGCACACCAATGAAACGGCCCGTTGTTACAAATGACACGATTATTAAAATTTTGGTACAAAAATTCTTTGACAATCCTAGCATTGTGAGCTGGACAACCGTCTTGTTGGTACCAAATCTAGTCTAAATTATCATTAACTCTTCTAATTGATGGTAAGATATCATTTCTCAATAGATTAAGATACCTTTCCCCAGTTAAATTATTTTCAAAAAGAATGGACCAACAATGAAGTTACCTGAATTTTTTTAAATTAACTGTCTAATCTACAAATAAAAAGAACAGTTTTTTACCTAATAAGCCGCACCAACCATTAATACCAAATCTTTCTTGCAATCGTCTTTCTTCCTTTAGATGGGAATTTTCATTTGGCCAATAATGCCTATTATGGTGATTATACACACCACAATTTGTAAATCTGGATTCATCAGTCCATATTATTTTCAAATGAAAATTTTCATCTTGCTGACATTGTCCTTGATGCCATCTGCAGAATTGAAGTTGCTTAAGGTAATCGTCAACATTTAAACCTTGTATGATTATAGGCTTGTATGGATGGTAATGACTTTGTTTTAATACACGGTGTACCATAAAATCGAACAGATTGCGGAGGGTTTTCGTTTAAAACCAGTAAGACAGCATTATATCTTTCTTCATTTCTAGGCATTGGTAGTTTCTTTGTGTGGAAGCTACCGTCGTTCAATAGATTGGTCACTATCCTGCGAAATATTTTGGTGTTTGGTTGTCGTCTTTCTGGGTAGTTGTTTTGATATGATTTTGCAGCTGCCTCAGTATTTCGGTTAGAATGAATATAACATTCGAACATGTCAAAATATTCTTCATCACTGAATATATTGTTGAATTATATTTAAAATAAACAGGAAACAAACTATTTAGTACAAAATTTTAAGCCACGTGTTAAATACACCTCAAATTGTTCCGATAATTAACAATGACATTATTCTTAATTGTCGCGATAGTATTATATCCATAGCAACCTTTCTTCTGTTGTTTTTTAGTTGACTTACGTTTAAAAATCAAACAATTTTCAAAGGCGTCTTCGTAAATCATTAATCTGCTTTTTATTGCGTTCTGTTAGTAAATTTAGTTATTTACTAGGTTTACCTATTTAATTAAATTGTAACAATTTTTTAGGATAATGATGTAATGTAAAATAACATTTGGAATAATGGGCTGATTCATTGGTGTGCTCAAAGTTCCTATTTTTTTATCGTGAATCATTACAGAAAATTATGTTAAAAGTAGAAGTCTATTGGTAGACTCCATGGCCTACTGCTTTTTGAACACTTTTTTTTTGTCATTTGTTTTCTGGTTTTGGATTTCATAGCCTACTATCCTCAAAACGGTTTTTCTCAAAATTGTAAGTGCAATTACAAGATTTCTCAAGCATATTGTACATCATTGGAAAGCTCTTTTCACAGGCTATCACATGAGCAAAAATCCAATATGGCTGCCATAATAAAAACAAACGTTGATACCTGTAGCTCAAAAACAAATTACAATCCAAAGTCGAGAATAGCACAAAAAGATTACTCTGTAAAAAGTGTCCTGATAATGTGCAAGTCTTAGACGTGTCAGATCAACGCCTACTTAGATGTTGAAGAAGAAAGAAATCGACAAATTTCGTTTTTTTCAAAATAACTCGAAAACCAAAAGAGGCAGGGCAAAATACAAGTCATATTTGAAACGAGCATGAAATTCTACAAAACATTGCTAATTTAACCGTTTTCCTATCTCTAATAATAACGGAGATAACAATACATTCACATCCACTTTGGGACACACTGTGTATATATATATATATATATATATATATATATATATATATATATATATATATATATATATATATATATATATATATATATAGCTACGACAACTCACTACTAAGTACCAGAGAGGTGGAACACACCACAATTCCCTCAGTAAGCAGCTGAGGCCTAAGCAGAGCTTAATCATAGAGACATATCAGAGGGATTCGGATGTTATATTGACACTCTGAGTGTATCAAAGTCTTAGAGACTTAATTCAATAGGCCACAGCCACTTTCCGCAACCCGTGTCCAAGTTCAAGATGTCATTAGTACCTATGAGGGGAACTATGATGGCTTGGTGACCTAGCATCAAGATCAATAATACTTCTGTAATCAGCAAAACGTTAGCTCGAACGACACAAACACAAGCAATGGTATGTTCAGCAAATAATACTACCAGAAATAATATTAACCCATATATTCACAATATAATGACAGCCGTAGCATAGAATTATGCTACGATAAACAATATGCTGTATGGTAATAGGGAGCTCTGGACCGCAAAAACAACTGATCTACGGTCAGTCTAGACCGGAGACAGAGCAATATAAAACTTCACCCTACCAATCGCTGTGCAGACTAGTTCAAGGCACAGTGATTTTGGAATGGGTGGAGTAAGACTAAGCGTATGCACAATCAACCAAAGGTTTCAGTGCTATCGGGGCGGCAAGGCCGCGGACGAGCCCTGAGGGAACAAAAAAAAGGTAATAGGGACCGATATAAATACAGTAAGGCACACCTACTATATGGGAAACCACTAGTAGTTAATATCACCCGCTATTAATTGACATCAGCTGTTTAATCACTGGTAGGTTAGCTCACTTACCCTTTACAAAAGGTATCATAACCTAAACAGATTCAAATGGTCTGCCTGAGGGGCCAGAACAATAAATTAATGTTCCACAATCAAATGTTCCAGAGTTTATGTTACCTATGTAACAAGTCAGCTATCCCTTCAGAATAAAATTGTAAGAAGCGTGAAGCGCTGTAACTAGCCGTTTACAAGACATAGAAAGACAGCAGATGACCCCCAGCTCCGCTGTATTTTTATCATGGACGTAATAAAATTATATGAGCAGGGATAATGAAGGTATCACCCGCTCGATGATTATTATGGACGAACACACACACGATCTGTGTCATCCTAAATAACTCACTCACGTGAGAACACATGAAATAGAAACGAAACTTTAAAGAATTATGACGGATTAACAATAAAAAAACAAGTTACGACATCTGGGTCGTAACAATATACTGTATACATATATGTAATATGGATATATCAACATCACACATACATTGAATTATCAGAATTAAGTTTGTAATTTTATTTAAGCTTGCCATAACTTTTATTTGTTTGTATCCAGTTTTTCCTCATTCTTAATTGGATGTATCAGTGTTGTTGGATGGTGTATTTAAATAAATAAGAAACTGACAAAACGCATGCCAGTTATGTTACTAATAAAAATAATGTATAAAAGAATAATTGCATAGTCTCTTTTCAGTAACACAAAGAATAAAACAGTGAGAATCAGGCAAAAGACAGACTGTTGCTTCTATGCATGTATTTGTTCCTTTAGTGTTCTAATAATTTATTTTTGTGATATATTTATAACACAGTGCTGGTTTCAGTGGCGTGACAACATACTGCTGCACTGGTTTCAGTGGCGTGATAACACAATGGAAGGTCTTTGCCATATTTTTAGGCTCTTAAAGAATTAAACTCTTTGTTATAAAATTTAAAAAATTCTACCACGGTGCCGGCACTCAAGAGTCCCCATGGACCATGCGCCCCTGATATTTTGACAGTCTTGCCACGATAATGCTATACCACTGTATGATTTAAAAAAAGTTTCTAAACAATGTATTGCCTGTTATGTTAAATGGGATAAATTGGTTTTAGTGTTCATTTTTATTTTCACTTGTGAAAGATTCCTTATTTGTTGTTTTATTTATACATATTCTTTTGTTGTAGGTTCACATGCTTGATATTGAATGTTTCTCTTTTCTAAACAGAGCTTTAGAAAATGAAATGGCTCCTATTGTTATTATGGCTACAAATCGAGGTATCACTAGAATTAGAGGAACAAATTACAAGTCCCCACATGGTATTCCTTTGGATCTTTTAGACAGAATGATAATAGTTCCCACTGCACCATATGATGAGAAAGAACTGAGGGAAATACTAAGGTAACTTTTAACTTTGAAACATAGGCTTTATAATATTTCCAAAAGCGATCATTTTCATTTTGTATAAAAAAAAATTAGAATGTTTAATGGAAAACTTATTGAGTGTATCAATTTTGTCTTCCTTTAACTTATTAATTGAATTGAGTAGTTCTTTGCTGCATTAATAAGATGTAGACATTTTATAGTCAGAATAAATATAATTAGAAAAGTTCTGTTAGATTAATTGGGAATTTTCCGTCTCAGAGTAGAAGTGTAGATTTTTACCTTTAATTTAGCATAGCTTAAAAGTATTCACTAATGTTTATGAGAGACGTCTTGAAAACACATGTTGCTTCAGTGTGTATGGTCTTAGGTTTTCGCAGAGATTATACCAGTTCCACTCTTGTGGCACAACAATTTAAGAATACAGGTAGAAATAAGTAATTTTGAAGTTTACTAATGTGCTACCTTTAATGTCTACTAACAAAATGCGAGCTTTATGTTATATCTAGAATTATTTTTGCTATTATAAGAAACCACAGGTTGTGATACAATTGAATAGTAAAAGTAGAAGTATGCTGGAGAACAGTACTGATAATTCTTTGAACTTCATTGCGTCTAATCAGATTCGAACTTCTAGGTCTTTTCAGATATTTTTTTTGTGGTGGTGTTGAGCAGCTATCTGTAGCTCCTCTGTATTGTCAACACAAAGTAAATACTCAACATACCAGCACAAAGTAGATGGAAGAACCATGTGGTGACATTCATTTTTCTTGCATGCTTGCAAATATACACTGTGTTTCAGTACGAGATGCAATGGGTAGATAGGCAAAATATGCATTTAAAACTGTTTTTTTATTTGTTAAGTCACTTATTAAGTTTTCGAAATAGTGCCTCATAAAGAAGAGAAATAAATTTAAGTGTTTATTTTGTAAAGGGGATACCTAAAAATATTAATTTTCGATACTTCTTAAAGGTAGATTTTTAGTAACTTATGATAAAATAGATTATTTTTGTTATCAATTGCAATATATAAGTTATAATACTATTTGTTAGTAAATATGAAAAAGTTGTTATAATGTACAGTATGGCTGATAATTTGATTTTAAGATTTAAATTTCACGATTTTTTTTTTTTATTTATTTTTTGGGTAAGGAAAATTTACGATAGAAGAATAATATAAGATTTTTGAACATATTTTCTAAAGCTTTTAAATTTTCTATGCAATATAAGGTGTTCTCCAACAGTAAGGCATTCACAGTCTTCAAAAAGTTATCATCACATAGTTGTTTTACATATAGGAGCAATTTATTGTAAAGTTTAACACACAATCTATTAATACTGAGCTGGTCCTATTTACCGTGTTGTGTTGCACTACATAATCATCTTTGGCTCTTGTGTTCTAAAGTTGTTAAATAGTTTGTTAGATGGTTTGTTAGAAACTGGTGTTTATTATCTCTTGTATATTTCAAGCACGAAAATATAAAAAGTGATATCACAATGAGTATTTGCAGTGATTTAAAGATATCTCTGCAATTTGTTGTTCTCGATAAACCACATAGTACTCTCACCACTTCTTTCTGTCTTAAAAGCACATGTTGTATTTCCGAAGTAAGGGCCCATATCAAAATGGCATAGGTTACAGAGGAATGGAAATTTAAATAATAGGCCAGCATCCTCACGCTAGCACCGGCAATCTGCCTCAGTCTTCTACTGGGGTATATGGTTGCCGATAGTTCCTCTATTGACCTCCTAGACTAACTCTTATTTTGTTATTACAGTTGTTATTATTTTATATTTCAGTATTCGTTGTGAGGAAGAAGACTGTCAGATGGCAGATACCGCTCTCTCAGTGCTTACAAGGATTGCAAAAGAAACTTCTCTTCGCTATGCCATGCAACTAATAATGACATCAAGTTTAATTTCTAGAAAGCGTAAGTCTCCAGAAGTGGAAGTGGATGATATTAAAAGAGCCTATCGATTATTTTTTGATGAAGGAAGATCTGTTCAGTTTTTAAGAGAATATCAGCAAGATTTTATGTTTAATGAAGGTGTGTATAGTAATAATATACTTATATTTAAAATACTTAATATAAATATTCTTTTAGATGAGGAATGCCAAATGGATACAAATTAATGCAATCAGTGTGGCTAAGTATCCAAAATTATTAAATTTCTAAGCATTTTGACACACAATTTTCATAGTTTTTAATTTCTTAAGTATTTTCACCTACCCTTTTAATAGTTTTGACACTGTTTTGAAAGAGAAAATACATGTTTCTTTTTTAACTGCAGTTAGTTTTTTTTTCCCAATATTTCTTCCATTTATAAAGTATTTTACACTTTATGTCCCAGTTTCCCATTCATCAAATACTTGCGTATTCTAATTTAGGTAGCACAAATACATTTATTTATTTATTAAAATTGCTCCATCAGGGTACCCAGTGATGTGGAAAACCGGGAAAACCGGTAAAAATCTGGGAATTTGAAATACCCTCTAAAATGTCAGAGCAATTTGTGATTTAACTCAAATGTCATGGAAATCATTCAGCAGACCTGGAAATTATATATTTGTAAAATTCCGCCACAAGCAGATTATTTTGGTTTCAAATGATATAAGTTTATTATATGAATATTTTTCACCTAAATATTTGTCTTCTACTTAGGGAAATATATCTGACAACATTGCGGCTGCCACTTGGTACCGCAAAAAAACGCAGCGAATGTCACATCATTAGCCAGAATAGATATAGCTTCTTCTTCATCTATCTCAAATATGTCTAATTTGTTTATCTCACTTGAAATATTATTTCTTGAATGCGTAAAATGCAAAGTGCCTTCTAGTTATTGGTGATTTAGAGCTGTGCTATCTGTGTTTATTCTATTTTAACCTTTATGATCATGTAATATAGAGTTAAAGTTGGAATAAAAATATTGGACATTTTTATATGGGTACTTGTATTGTAATCCACAAGAGATAACCTTAATATCGCAAGGCCTTGTGTATGACAGTGTACAGAAATTGTGACAAGTGGGAAATAGAGAAGACAATCTAAAGTAGTATCAAGAATTCATAATATGAATATAAAAGAGCTCTTATTGAAAATCAAAAGACAACGCTTTGGGTGTTACAACAGTGGTTATAATATGGCTCTTAGGGTTTGATCTCATTTAGATTAAAATGAGTGAAGCTTAATTAGTATAGTTACTGCAAAAACGTGTAATACTCATTCATTTAAATAGAAAGTTATCAGTTTTTTTTAGAAGTTTAAAAGAATAAGCATATTTATGCTTTTGGTGATGTTTGTGTATTAAACAAGTTTTTTGTTCAGAATTTTCTATTTATTTCATGAATAGAAACTTATTCAGAGATGTGTGCCTTTCATTTTAAATATGAAAAATTCACTTGCTGAGCCTGGAAATGTCAGTGATTTTGATTTCTGCTGGGTCCCTGTCCATAGATCTCTACAAGATATAGGATATAGTCAACAATCAGGATTCTAAAATTACAAGCGTTAACGGCATAAATACCAAAATAAACAAACAAAACACACAATAAAACACTCGAAATCAAACAAATAACCCATAAAACACAAAAAAGCTTATCATTGTTGAAATTAAAATTAAAATACTCGTCTACAGAAAAAAAAGAATGCTCTCTAAAAACCGATTTTAACATAAGCTTAAATTACCCGAGGCTGCTCAAATTTTTAATGCTATCATGTAAATGATTATATGAGCCTACCACAGTGTTGAGAGGTACCCGATTAGTCTGTTCAGTCCTCTAAGCGGGAACATACAAACTGTTATTAACCTGTCTTGTTTCATACGCAGTAATATTACCGTAGGTACTAAAGGTTGCAATATTTTTTCTAATATAACAAAGTGCCACAAGCATATATAGACACGTCACTGTTAGAATGCCATACTATATAAAAAATGTTCTACAAGATCCGGAAGACCAGAGGCCAAACATGGTTCGACAATTCTCTTCTGCATCAACAGAACTCTCCCCAGATGCACACAGCTGCCTCAACAGAGGAAACCATATACCAGGAGACAGTTGACACTACCATAGTAGAATCTCAACAAGATCTGAGCACTTAAAGAATCCCTTATCAACACATAATTTCTGGATGGAAGAGAGCCCACCACATAGTCAACATAGACAACTTATCATAAGTTAGAATCCAGATGGGGGCCCAAAAACTTTACAGATGAGCCCTGTCTTATTGAACTGTTGTCAGATCTCACATGTAGGCTTAGACTTGGATGCATACCCACTGGAGAAAAAAGAAGAATTTCAGTCTTGTGCGTTTTAAGTACCAGACCATTTCACGAACACCTGAGACACAAACATTAGCTGCAGCACCAAGCTCTTCGTAACTTTCCCCTTAGATTGTCGCAGTGGTGTCATCTGCATAGAAAGTTAAGTGGTATTGTGGGAGATCATAAACAATATCGTATCATAAACAAAAATTGTAAACAAAAATATGCTGCCCTGCGGCAAGCCACTTGGCACAGCTGAAAAACCTGACAATATAAAACAAAATAATTAACCAGATATTATTCAAGTTAGCTACCAGACAAAGTTGAGATTTACTGACCTGTTTAGTGAACTGTATATTCACGTTGATAAATGATTCCTGGGTCTTAGGGTTTCTTCTTTCGAGTCCGCCCGCCTTTATGGTCTCAAAACAGTCAAACAAAATATTCAGCGGAACATTATGGTCTCAAAACAGTCAAACAAAATATTCAGCGGAACAAGAAAGTAGTAGGAGCTTCTGCACTGTAGACTGGCGCTAAAGAAGTGACAGACAGCAAGGAAACCATCACAAATGACAAATCTCTCCCCCACCCCTCGCATTCCTCCCACCAAATAAGGATGACTTATTTCACCGATGAAAAAAACGCAAAAAAATTATTAAATTTGTAGGTACAAACCTATAACTAACTATAGAGAACAATGTCTACCGGCCATTTACTGTGAGGCAAAAGGCACAGCTTAGTCAAAGGACGGTCTAAGACACTTGTGCTTGTTCACACTTGGGTGACAGGAAATGCCATCATTCTGAATGCGACCCAGCTTCCACACAAGTGGGGACAATGTCTCATCTTTGATGACAACAATAGTACCAATCAAAGGGGCTTCTTGTGGGGTAGTCCACTTGTTGCGATGCCGTAAGGTATGCATATATTCGCTCTTCCATCGTTTCCAAAAATCTTTATGCATTCTGCAGACAAGTTGCCAACGAGAAAGTCTGGTGAGTTTGACTTCAGTCATGTCTGGGTCAGGTGGTACGCAAAGAGGTTCCATAGTTAAGAAGTGAGCAGGAGAAAGTGATGTCATGTCATTGGGATCCATACTAAGACTACAAAGCGGTCTAGAATTGAGGACTGCTTCAATCTGTGCAGGAACAGGAGTCATTTCCTCAACTTCCTTCGCTAAGTGAAGATTGGAACCTGTGATGAGCACTGATAAGCACACTTGGAGAACCCAGATCACCACAACACATTTTAAAAGACCTCACGATCGTTTCACTAACCAAGTTAGCGTCATCAGGGGATGAATAATTCTAGATATCTGATATCCGCAACTCTATTTGTATTCTTCTCCAATTCTGCAGGTAGTCAGTCACTAGCGATTTAGGGAGGTTCAATGACACTGAAATTAACATATCTTCGTTTGGCGGAAATATCTGTATTCTTTTATTATCTCTGACATGCTTTTGCCAGCATTTATTTTATAAAGCAATCCATCAGGTGACTACTCATAGGCAGTGGAGCGAGGTTCATAATTTTTTTATTATTACTATATTTAGCAATATATATACTCTCGAAGGCGTTTAGCTGTCCTGGTTGTCTAACACTTTTTATTAATTTTAGATTCTCCTCATTAAAGTGCTGATTATTATCCCAAATATGTCTGGCGAGGGAAGATCTATCTATAGTACCATACCTTAATTGTGCTAAATACTCTTTGAATCTAATTTCAATAAATCTTTTTGTTTGTCTTATGTATTTAAGAACACAATCTTTACAACTTATTTCATAAATTCCCAACATTTTGGCCGTACTATCCTTGTATTCTGGGTTGTATGACAAGTTTTTTAAAGTATTTTTTGTCGAAAATGTTAGTTGCAAGTTGGCTTTTTTTAAAATGCTATCTAGACCCCACGTGATTCTAGGTTCAAATGGTAAGCAAACAAAGTTTGTCTTGGCATTTTCTCTTCTAAACTTCTTTGATTCCGCTAACATTTTCTTTCTTCTCTGTTTGTTAATTAATTTATCCACTAGGCAAGCAGTGTATTCGGCCATGTTCTTAATATAATTTAATTGTTTGGTATATCTACTTTTACTTAAAGGAAAATTAATAAACCTGTTTACTTAAAATTCTAAATATTGGCCATTTTTTGTGTGTACGTATGATATGAATCATTTGGAATATAGTTAAAGTGGTGGTTTATTTTGTATGGACATCGAATTCTAAAGTGTCTTTATTCTTGATAACTAGTACATCTAGAAAGGGTAATTTATTATTAATTTCTAATTCGTGGGTAAATTTTATAGAATCAAATTTATTGTTTAATTTGGCAATAAAATCTTCACTGCAATAAATATCCTCCACATAACAAAATCACACTCTAGGGAAATACTCACTTTCAAGATCTGTTTCAAATCTACTCATGAAAAAGTCTGCAATAGATGGTGATAGCAGGGTGCCCATTGCTGTGCCTTGGGTTTGTTCAAAAAATTCATTGTTGAATTGAAAAATATTTTGTTTCCGACGAAGCAAACGTTAACGTATTTAGAAGACGTGTTAAAAATTAATAACATAAATGAAAATGTCTGCACAGAATATTTAACTTTAATAAACCTCTGTATACCTAAACAATATATTTTTCAATTCAACAATGAATTTTTTTAACAAACCCAAGGCACCCCAATGGGCAACCTGCTATCGCCATTTATTGCAGACCTTTTCATGAGTGGGTTTGAAACATCTTGAAAGTGAGTATTTCCCTAGAGTGTGATTTTGTTATGTGGAGGATATTTTCGCAATGTTTAACATTTGCAGAATACAAGATTTTATTGCCAAATTAAGCAATAAATTGGATTCTATAAAATTTACCGTTTGGTTAAAATATATTAATTTAGATGTTATTGAACCTCCCTAAATCGCTAGTGATCAGATCTTTAAAAAGATGTGTTGTGATTTGGGTTCTCCAAGGGTGCTTATTTTTGATGGAACGGACACCTGCTTCCCACAGTCCTCCAAAATGTGCCATTGATGGAGGATTTGAATGCCACTTAATTGAAAAGAAGTCCATCACCTGCTGTGCATATAAGGCCACCAGTCGGTTGACTCCAACAAAATTGGTACCACAGTCACTGTACACATTGTCACAACGACCTCTTTGCGCCACAAAACGCTGAAAGGCCGCAAGAAAAGCCTCTGACGTGAGATCTGAAGTCAATACAGAGCTTTCATGTCCATGCAAGCAAAGAGATACACATATGCCTTCACACTTCTGACACCACGATATTTTCCTTGGGTAACAAGAAACGGGCCTACAAAATCAATTCCAGTGTGAGAGAATGGCTACAGCTGAGAAACTCTTGTAGAAGTGAGATCCCCCATTAAGGGTGTCAAAGTAGTTGGCTGAACCAGAAACAACGATAGCATTCATCAAGCACACTATTAATTGCCCGGCGTGCTGAAAGAATCCAAAAATTTTGCGTTCATAAATATTGTAAAGTATGAGGTCCAGGGTGTAAATGTTTCTGATGCACAATGCGAATCACAAGATCTGTAAGCAAGTGTGATCGGGGTAAAAGCATGGAATGTTTTGCACCGAATGGCAAGTCTGAGCATCAAAGTCGACCGCCCACCCTGATAACACCATCCTTGTCCACAAAGGCAGCCAACTTGTGGATAGGCTTTGCACAAGGCCGACCATTCCCTATGCTACGCATTTCTGTCTCAAAGGCCACCCCTTTCACTGCTTTCACTAAGAAGATTAGTGCAGTGTGAAGCTCGGCCTCACTTAATGCTCATAACATTCTGTCCTTCTTGGGTAATTTCAGGTTTTTGATAAACCACATTAGAGACATAAAATTCATGATGGCGGGCAATGACAGTGCAAATGCACATCTCTGCAGATATTGTTCAAAAATGTAGATATTAGTGGAAATAAGTGCATGAAGTGCTTAAAATGTGAGGGTGTTTATCATGCTTCATGTTCTAACAGAATAAAAGGTGGGAAAAACAGGCAAATATGATAATGTGCTGTGGTAGTGAAAAAACAGTGAGAAAGTGAAGATGGCTTTCAACATAAAACAGAAATATATATATTGGAAAATAAGTATCTTAAAATGATTTTAATGGAAAAGATTCAAGAATAAATTAATTGTGTATGGTAAATAAACTATTAGAAGAAAAGATTAAATATATTACAGAAGATTTGGTGAAAAAAAAGAAGAAAACCAAGAAAAACTATCTGTTGATAACTGTCACTTATAAAAACACAAAGAACTCTGTAAGGTTGCTGGAACACAAAATAAAAAAGTGTACAATAAACACAGGCTGTCCACCAAAGGCCTTGCAACCATTGAACCAGAAAATCTGTTTAATGCAAAACGGTAAAATATGGTATTTTGTTGGAAGGGCTGTAGATACAGTAACTGCAAATGATGTTACAAATTATATCAAAAACAAGTGTCATGTAAAGGGAGAAAATGATGTAATTGTAGAAAAACTATGCTTAAAAACACAAACAAATTCCTTTCAAATGGGGATAAATAGTAAATATTTTGAAACTGTTAGTAAACCAGAATTTTGGCCTTCAAGAATCATTGTTAGAAAATTTAATTTTAATGCAAAACCAAAGCAAAATGAACAACATTTTTTAGAGAACCACACAACTGCAACCGCACTAAGAGTAATTGTCATGGTCTAAAAATAACATTGACTTGCTTAAACACTTGTTAAATAGTAAGCAATTTAATATAGATATTGCTTGCGTAATGGAACACTGGTTTAATGTAAATATTGTAAATATAATTAGAATAGAAAATTACGATCTTCGTGCCTATTTTACAAGGACAATACACATACATGGGGGTGTAATGATATTTGTAAAAAATACAATAAGATATGAAGATTTCGATTTATCTTGTTACTGCATAGAATTAGA
The DNA here is from genome assembly GCA_964006375.1 of Tillus elongatus. NCBI lineage: Eukaryota > Metazoa > Arthropoda > Insecta > Coleoptera > Cleridae > Tillus > Tillus elongatus. Next base: position 39,253,816 of record OZ023270.1, read on the forward strand.
CATATAGGTTACAGGTATATTATATGTTCCAGATGTAAATATAGTTGAATAGTTATATACAAATCATCTAACGGACATACAGATACTTTCTAGAAAGGCTGGAAAGTATTTTTGACCAAATTTTTGATGAATATATATAATATATTTTTGGTTGCGAGACTACAAAATAACTTTCTAGAAACGTCAAAAGATTTAAATAATAAGCGTAAACTAGAAAACTTATTTACTTCTTATGGTATGTTTTATATCATTAAAGAACCATTGAGAGTTACCAAAACTACATATACATGTGTTGATAACATATTACAAATGCATTTGAAGAAAATATAACAACAAAAGTAATTCAGCTGTACTTATCTAACCATTATGGTCAAATAGTAAGTTTGTCATATGAAATAAAACAACCTCAACCAAAAAGTTTGTTTATTAAAAAGAAACGCATATAAACTTGCAGAATACTTACTTCTGATTGAAGCTTTGAAAATAACCAATTGGATTAAAATAATAAACTGTGAAACTGCTGAAACCATGTATTCTACATTTCATAATCACTTACTGGCCTTGTTAGATCAAATAATGCCTGAAAAATGCATAGAAATCGGCAAAAAAAAACAACTTTGTTAGAACCCCAAAGTTATTGAAGATTAGGAATACACTTGATGCAGTCTATACAATAGCCAAGGTTAAAAATGACGAAGATTCATGGCGAGCGTACGAGTACAAAATTACCAAGATCCCATTGGGAAAACTAAACAAGAAACCCATTTGAGCAGCCAGTACCTGACCAATTAAATAATTATTTTGTTCAAGTTGGAAATCAGATTAAGCAAAGTGACCACCCAACAATCATGCAAAAAACTACAGAAACATAAAACATATCCAAGCTCAATTTTCATTAAACCTGTTGATGAAGAAGAAACTATATCTGCCACGATTATTTTAAAAAATAAATCCTACAGAGATATTTACGGAATTACAGTAGAGCTATTGAAGAATATAATTGTATATATTGTTACACCGCTGATAGTAGTCATAAACAAGTGTCTTCAAGAAGGGTACTTTCCAGAACAATTAAAGTTAACAGATGTGGTGACTGTCCATAAGGGGGGAGACATAAAGAAACCAATAAATTATAGACCATTTATGAATAAGAACGATGCAATAAGTAAATTTTAGCATGGAGACAAAAATAACAGCAGCACGATCAATGCCGTTACGCAGGTGGTTGAAAATGCAAGCATTCGACAAAAAGCAGCTGGCTTAAGCTAGCTTTTGTGATTTAAGTAAAGTGTTTGACACAGTTTTACACAATACTGTTGAAAAAATTACACTTTTATGGAATCAAGCGAAAGTTTATGACATATTAAGTTCCTATCTCTCTGGTAGAAAGCGTAGGGTAAAAATTAATGGAATGGTGTCAGAATGGCGAAGCATTATTAGGAGAATACCTCAAGGTTCAATACTCGGACCACTCCTTTTTATAATCTAGGTAAATGATTTACCAGACAACATAACGGCTACTAGCACTTATCTTTATGCAGATAACACTGTGTTTATAAAGAATGCTGTAAATTGCAGCATTACTGGGACTATGACATCGAAAACGCCAGCACAGGCAGAAGATTGGTTTAAATTAAATGGACTAACAATGAATACAAATAAGACACAAGTTGTCACATTCACAACCATACATCAACCAGAAGTAACGACAGTAAAATTTAGGGGCATTACACTCCGAGAAGATGTCATGGATCACTCATATAGAAAATCTGTTAAATAAATTAGGTAAAGCTACCTACCTAATTCGAAGAATAAAACAGATCGCTGGTGACAATGTATCCAGGCTACTATGGTTACTTTCACATCATAGCTACAGCATAAGAATTTGGGGATATTCACCTGAAGCCCAAAAAGTGTTAAAAATGCAGATAAATATTATTACAATACTTACCAATAAACAACAGACTGAAACCTGTAGGCCACTGTTCAACCAGCTTGAAATTTTAACCATAATATAAGAACACATACTTGCTCGTGTCACATACGTACATAACAAGATTAAATTTATGAGAAATGAAGATATCCATATGTACGATACAAGACATCAAAGTAATTATATAATACCCTATCACAGACTAAAGAGAATTCAGGCTGGAGTAAACTATTCTGCAGTAAAGTTGTATAACCATTTACCAATTGAATATAGAGGAATGGAAAAAATCCATTTTAAGGCCCTGGTAAAAAAGAAGGTGATGTCTAAAGCGTATTATACGGTAGAAGAGCATTTTGCTGATAATATTTAAATTTTCGTTTTGGTTTGGATTTTGTGTATGTATATATTTTGTTTATACTAATTATATTGGTGGTATATTATGTATTTATACAGTAATAGTATTACTAGTTGTAATTCATTGTTGTTGTTTTTTGCAGACTTGGCTGTATAGTTGTTAATAATAAATTATTATTATTATAGTCAATTATACCTTGAATTTTCTTTAACGAAGAGTATCGTTCTAATAAATTATGCGGCCAGGCAAGCATAACGACCTTTGTCATACATACCACTTGCTTTTGCTCACACATCATGACATCAGACTTCCTATAAAGGTTCTGTATTAATCCATGTATCTGATGGAGTTCAGAAGAATGCTGGACCCGCCCACCATAGCGGGTGATGGGGAAGATGGTAGTAAGACCACGCAATGCCCAATCTGCAGCGTTGATTCATCCAGAAACATGACTCCAACAACTAGGGGGTACTCTTTTCGATTTAAGAGCCACTCTATTAGCCACAAACGTCTTCCATTGATGGGCGAGGACTTAACCCACTGAATAGCAACTGTGGAATCAGACCAACAAAATATTTTATCGGCAGAAATCGTCTTTCAGTATGTAGCCTGAACGAACTCCATCACTTCTGCCAGCAAGGCTGCTGCACAAAGCTCCAATCAGGGCACTGATACTCTTTTCAGCGGGGATACATGAGACTTAGCACAAGAGTGATACCTTTATGGCTACATACTACACGAAGGTAAATTACCACACCATATCCAATCTCAGAAGTATCACAGAATCCATGCAAGGCAGAAGTAATACCCTCAGGAGACACGTAATGAGGAATTGACAACGATGACAAACAAGACAGTTGTGATTTGTATGTATCCCATTTAGACCTCGATTTCCAGTGGAACATTGGTGGAAGTGCAGAAAGAGTTAACCACTAAATTAGATGAGTCCGGTACACTACCCAAGATTACCCAACCAAACAAAGTATTATGGCAGGTCACAATCTTTTCCTTTTCTAAGTCCGGAAGCACCGCCATTGATTTGATATGATTCCAGACATACGATTGTACTTCCGTTGAAGGTGCCTTGTCACTTATTTTCGGGACCACAATAGCATCAACATCAAACTCAACCTAAACGAAGTAACTCCAGAATCAGTAACAGTGGCCATCTGATTTATCCTTTGAATTGGAACTGAAGCTTGTGATTTCGATAGAGAGAGTTTGCTTACAAGGCGGTGAGTGATGAAATTTGCCTGACTCACACAATCAAGTAGCACGCGACATCTGTGATACACCCAATAAGCATTATGCGCATCCACTTTACATGTTGCAAATAATATGACAGGGAAACTAGGAAGAGTACTAGTCAATACAACTTCACCGGTCATGTGGTCTGGTTTGTTGTCACTTTGCTCACATATTTGTTTTTCAGGCTGACCAGAGCTTGATGTGGTAAAATGCAAATACTTCTGATGTTTCCTAGTACAAACTTGACAGTTAAATTTGGAAGTACATCCTGCAAGTTTGTGTGAACCGGCAAGACAATTATAACACAGAATTTTCCCATTAACCAATGCATGATGATCCTTAGGAAACATTTCTAACAATTGATCACATTGTGTCAATGGATGTTCCCCCTGATAACACATACAAGAAATTGACTGATCCGATTTATTAATACTAGTCACCAAGAAAGTGGTTGGTTTAGGCTGCATGAATTGTTTGCCTTTCAACGTTAGAGACCACTTCTTTACTGACACTGGGGTTATGGTTAGCGTAGAGGTTTCAAAAGCTTTGCACAGTTTTTCCAAAAATTCGCTAAGGCCTGAGTAAGTGGGGACCTGACTGTCACCAAACTGTTTGATACCTAATTCTAAAATAATTCCTTTTGTTGGGGTCAGTCTTGGCCTTTAATGCAAAGTCTGATAGATTTTGCACCCAACTCATAACAGAGTTACGTTTATTAATGAATTTTACCACTTCCATTATAATAAAGCCAAAAACAAAACCAAAACAATTAGAAAAACTGATATAGACTGCTCTATAGGATGACTATAACAACAACGTGTCTCACGTTGAACGAACATGTTTCACCGCGTATACTAAACAAAACAAGAAAGTAAAAGATCGCAAATTGTAAAACAAACAACAGCAATATAGGCAATGGACAGGTTCCAATAAATTTAGGGACACCTGGCAATGCTGTAAATAGCCTGAGCGGAGAGGTGACTGCAATACTCGGAAAATACCCCATTAACAAATAAATTATTTGGAGGTTTCAATAACAAACAATAAAATCTGAACACGAACAATGAAATTATGCCGACGATAACACGAAAACGTGTTCAAAAGAAACCCTAGAAACTATAATCACTGATTCAAACAACACAAAATTGTCAAACACGTGTGTGTAAATTCACGTTAGTACCACCCACTAGTTTTATTTCTAATTAAAAATTAAGAAGCAAGTGGTTCGAAGGGACCAAAATGTCGTTGCAAGCAAGATAATACAAAATAAGAACAAAATAATTAACCAGATATTATTCAAGTTAGCTACCAGATAAAGTTGAGATTTACTTACCTGTTTAGTGCACTATATATTCACGTTGATTAATGATTCCTGGGTCTTACGTTTTATTCTTTCGAGCCGGCCACCTTTATGGTCTCAAAATAGTCAGACAAAATATTTATGAGAATAAGAAAGTAGTAAGGGCTGATGCACTGTAGATTGCCGCTAAAGAAGTGACAGAGACCAAGGAAACTATCACAAATGACAAATATCTCCCCCACCCCACGCTGTAACGGTGCCAACCTAACGGGCAAGTCTGGGAGCAATTTCAAATTCGAATACCTATATAGAAGCTTGCATCTGCAAGTTCTTACCTGCGTGACGTATCCTGACAGCTTGACTCTTCCCAGAAAGGTAGCTTTTTGGCCATAAATATGCATTTCCTCTTATGTTATAATCATCTAATTTTTGCAATAAAAGGGCATGGTTGACCACATCAAACGGTTTCGAAATGTCAAAGAACAGCCCGGCGGATTGGGACCCACTATTTATGTGATCCAACACTGTCAGGTAAGTGCTAAGTATGGCATCCTGAGTTGACAGCGGCTTACGAAAGCTAAATTGACAAGGAGGCCTTCTCAAAGATCTTAGAAAAAACCGAAAGCAGCGCAATCGCTCTGTAATTGCCCAAAAGACGGGATCTCCTTTCTTAAAGTGAGAGACAACAATGGCTGCCTTCAAATGCTCAGAAAAACAACCGAATGACACATTTATAAGGTAACTTATCAGTGAAGCCAGCACAAGATGAGCAACCTTGCCAAGAAGACTACATGGTATTTCATCTATACCTAATAAATTTTAACGGCAACTGATTTTATGATCTTTAATACATCGTCCTCTGAGACAGGATATAAAAACATAGAATAGGGATTAGAGCCATTTCTCAATGCACAATTTATGTCACAGTTTTTCGTCAGTTGCTTAACAGAGTCAACAAAGCGCACATTGAGACTGCAATCACATTCGGATCTATCAAAACTACTCCGTCACTAGACACAATATTGAGATTAGCCACCTTAGCTGTTCATCTTACCCACGATGACATTTTCTTTAATTGCTTCCCGCATAGCTTTATTTTTGGTTGGAGCGTTAGAGATTTCATTTTCATAGTACTTTTCTTGGCGTTTTCTAAATTAGCACCATGCGGTTTCGTTAGACTATTATACAGCTCTTTACATTGCGGATCTGTAACCGTATCTAGTAGAAGTGGAAAATCACGAAGCAAACACCCCTGTCGTACAAGTTCCGCTGATATCCATGGTTTAGGAGCAATCGTGCCTTGCATGGATATTTTTCTGACAACTGGAAACGCAATCTGAAACAAGGCAGCAACCAAAAAAATTTCAAATTTTTTTGCCGCCACTGGCCCCCAATAGACCAGCTCCCAGGATGCACAATTTAAAGGATATACAAGTAGTAGTAGTAGCAGTGATGGGGAGGCCAACGCCAAGCAAGTAGGCCACAATGGGCCCTTTCTGCCAACCCCAGCAACCATGTTCTACGCTTCCTCGGTTCTGTCGCCAAACCGCCTCGACCTCGAAATGAACGCCGTGACGGTCTTCAATTGGACGCATTCACACAGGTAGTGGTAGGACGTTTCTTCATCCTCGCCGCATTCCTGGCAAATGGGATCCCTCTCTACGCCTATCAATGTGAGGTGTCTTCTAAGGGCGCAGTGGCCTGTCAGGACCCCAAGGATGCGGCGAAGCGTAGGCCGACTCCTTCCGAGTAGCCAAACAGCTTTATCTCTGTCCCGTCCCTCCACGAAGTCCCTCGCCTGCCTGCAGCCATCAACCGACCCCCAGTGCCTCTCCATTGCTTCCTCGGTCCACCTGTCTAAGGTGACAGAACGGCCGCCGGGAACCGAGTCTTGCGAGATTAGTCGCCACCTCATTCCCCGCTACGCCACAGTGTCCCGGAACCCACACCAGTTGTACCTTCTTCGTCCTGGCTAGTCCACTGAGGGCGTCAGCGCACTCCTGAACCAGTGTTGACCTGATTAGCCGCGCAGACTGCCCGGGGGACCGCCTGGCTATCCGAGCAGATGCACACACATTTCTCGGGACTCCTCTTCACATCCTGTCTATTGGCCACAGTCAGGATAGCATACACCTCTGTTGCGAATGCCGTGATATATGCGCCAAGAGCATAGCTATCGCGCACCCCCAGGCCCTCGATGTATATTCCTGCTCCGGAGGATTGTTGGTCCTCCAGCCGCGATCCGTCGGTGAAACAGACCAGGCTTGCGGGCTGGAAAGCAACCTCCTTTTCCCTCCACTGATCCCTACTGGGAATCCTGTGGGTGTATGGCCTAGTCAACCTAATATCGTCCTCGGCATCCCTCACCTTTATGGAAATCGGAATTTCCTTTTCCACCTCCTTGGCGACTCTTGCATGCCCTATTACTGCTCCCTCTCCGCACCAGTTTCCTGAGTCTCGCATTCTAAGATGCGACGCCATAGCCTCCCTTCTGTGGCAGATGGGAAGCGGTGGCAGCATCAACAGGACCTCTAGCGCGGCTGAGGGTGTCGTCCTCATAGCACCTGTGATACCCAGGATTGCCAGCCTTTGGAGTTTGGCCAGCTTCCTGCTGGTAGTTTGGTTCACACCAGACCAACGCCCCATAAAGGATTCTCGGCCTGACGATCGCAGTGTAGATCCAATGAAGGATCCGAGGATTAAGTCCCCAGGTCCTCCCTATCACACGACGCAGCTGCCAGAGGGTCGCTACTCCCTTCCTCACTACTCGTTCTATTTGCGACCCCCATGTTTGTTTAGGGTCCAGGATCACCCCCAGATATTTGACCTCCCGCACTTAAGCTAAACGTTTTCCAAACATCACGGGCGCCCTGAACCCCTCTACCTTCCTCTTCTTGGTAAATAGGATCATCTCCGTCTTCGCCAGGTTTACGGAGAGTCCCTGCTCACCACACCACCTTTCGATTAAGCTACAGGCAGCTTGCATGCACTCACAGACGACGCCGAGGAATTTGCCGGTGACTAAGACCAGCCCATCATCAGCGTACGCCTGCGCGTAGAAGCCATTCTCAGAGAGTCGCTCCAAGAGGCTGTCCATGACCAGACACCATAGATGGGGCGAAAGGCAGCTGCCTTGAGGACAGCCGCGCATCACCCCAACGTCCAGCACCCAGCCCCTCAAGGTCAGCGAAACTCCTTGTCCTCCAGAATGCTCGCCACCCAGCTTATTAGGGACCTCGGCGTTCCTCTATCATGTAGGGCGGTACAGACCGTATCCGTCCTTGCCTTATCAAAGGCCCCCTCCACATCGAAGAACACAGCTAATGCGCTCTCCCCGTAGTGTAGGGCCCTTTCCACCTTCCGTGTCATAGCATGGAGCGCCGTTACCGTCGACTTCCCCCGCTGGTACGCGTGCTGACCTTTATGGAAGGGGTGATCCTTTAGGATCCTCCCAACATAAACCTATCTACTATCTTTTCGAATGCCTTAAGCAGGAATGATGTAAGGCTGATTAGCCTGTGCGCCTTGGCCAGCGTGTAGTCCTCCCTTCCCGGCTTGGGAATGAAGACCCCCCTAACCCGGCGCCAGGCCTGTGGGACGTAGCCCCACGCCAGGCTGGCCCGGAAAACCACCCTTATGTTGGGAAGCAGTATTCCCAGGCCCCTCTGGAGCAGGGCCGGAAAAATCCCATCACAGCCTGCAGACTTGAAAGGAGCGAACTCGCCCACCGCCCAGGCTATAGAGCCATCTGTGACCATACAAATGGGATACATTTTTCTGACCGAATGACCTTTTATACACATTTTCAACAGGAGTCTGATCAATAACCGGGACACTATACGATATTAACTGCGTGTTATGATCTCCCATTGTATTTGTCAATGTTTCAGTTTTAATGTCAGCGGGTGTACATTACAAAATATCACTAAGTGAAGATTGGAACCTGTGATAAGCACACTTAGAGAACCCAAATCTTCACAACACATTTTAAGAAACCTGACGATCGTTTCACTAACCAAGTTAGCGTCATCAGAGGATGAATAATTCTGACGATTCTCAGAATTATTCATCCTCTGATGACGCGAACTTGGTTAGTTAAACGATCCTCAGTTTTTTTAAATGTGTTGTGATGATTTGGGTTCTCCAAGTGTGCTTATTACAAAATACTCCAAGGGTGCTTATTGCACCCTGTTTTCACGAAATCTGACTAAAACAGCCAAAGAAACCGTAAAAAGTTCAAAATCTTGCAACCTCACAACATCCGCACAGTGCCTATCTAAAATATATATATATATATATATATATATATATATATATATATATATATATATATATATATATATATATATATATAATCACCACAAATAAATGCAGGAACTCCCTTGTCATTTAAGTGGATAGAAACTCCTTCTAATCTGCAACAAAATCATGTTGTATATTGTGGAAGAAGGGCAGATACACACTTCAATTTAGTGCGATAAATACAACCTATATTTACCAAAACTTTATTATATATTACGGTTGTGAAGGCTGCATTAAACAACTGTTCACTCAGACAAACATCTCTCACATTTAACTATACAAATTCTAGATCACTTCTAACCAAAATAATATAACCGCCCCGAACCATATTACGTCTATAAATAGCGAGCAACGCTATAATTGTCAACTTTTTCCGGACACTTTCTGAGTTTATGTTTAGTATGCTAAGTGGCTTATCCATGCTGGGAGTCTCACAATGATATTCAGTGTCGTTCTTTGTTTCAACAGCTGAAAAAACTTTATTGTTCTTTACAAAAAACTTAAGATCACTTACCACAATGTTTTCGAGCCAATTATTCAATAGCTTTTCTTTTTTTTTTTTTGCAATCCACTCCAATTTTAAAGGCACTATTGCTGGCCCGTGTCTTAAGTTTAAAACATGTAAAGTCAGTTTGGTCACTTTTCACATATGACACGCTTCATAGTTTCACAACACACATTGGCCACAATACGGCCAATGTATAACCACGATCTTGGCATCGCACTATACTAACTCTCTTGCTGATCGATAGATTAGCAGCAGCACCGTTATCAGCCCCAGTGCTGTCCAAGGAAACAGAGGTTAAAGTAATATTACAAACTCTGTGATAGCACTGCTCCGCCTTGGCGCCATCAATGAACCACTGGATGCGCTGTGTGGTACACCTCTCAGGACATATATATATATATATATATATATATATATATATATATATATATATATATATATATATATATATATATATATATATCCCCGGAGAAGCAGTCCCTTCATTGCAAAAATAATGTAGAAAAGAAATAACATTGTCACAGACCAGGAACCAGTGACACATGCACTATTGCAAATTTTATTGAGGAAGTACCTAATGAAATATTCTAAGCACTTTTAGAACCAACATTCGAAATGCATTATTACTTCTAACCTAACAAGTAGAAAACGTAGATACAAATGATAGGTAAGTTAGCAGCGGCATTCAATTTTCGCGCTGAATTGTGAACCAATCAAATCTATAGTTATGAACTTGCTTATGCACTACTAGTGGGATGAGCGGATATGCCTCCTGGATCTGCGGCTCGTTTATACCGTCTATAGTAGTTCCAGTTGCATATATTTTGATTTACACCCGATTTTTATGTCATCAGTATTGTGTTTTGCCGTTTTACGAAATGAAAGACCGATCTGAGGTGCATTTTAATAATAACCCTGCCTGAATTGACCTTCTAGACCTGCCCTTGTCTAATTGAAAGCTAAAAGAAGGAACAATAGGTTCACACGGTCTTGATGTACGGCAGGGTTGGTTTTTTCTTTTAGCTTTTAATTATGGAAACTGATGTAAGGGCAGGTCAATTCAGGCAGGATTATTATTAAAAAGCACCTCTGCCAGGTCTTTTATGTCGTAAAACGGCAAAACGTATTTGATTAGTCGTCAACCGCACGAATACTAATCACGTAAAAATCTGGTGCAAAGTAGACTTATGCGTTCCAGTTCCAAACTTTTCTACATTGTTCCATAAATTCCATATGTGTCACTTCTAGCGACTTTCGAAATATAATTCTAGAGAGTATTCGCTGGTACCACCACACTCTACAAGCTGCTTGTGACCATAGAAGTAATATGCTCTATAGAGTTCATAAACTTAATTCTCATAGAGACAGATGTAGCATTACGTTATATATATATATATATATATATATATATATATATATATATATATATATATATATATATATATATATATACCTCCCAAAGGGTAGTGTTGCGGTAGATGGTGATTCTTTCAATTAGAAAACGAGGTTAATCACCTTGGGTTTCACTTTTTGATAAACACGCAATCTGTAGAATGTGAGTATATTTACATTTTTGTTACACGTTATAAGCTTGCACCAGCGACCGAACTTTGGCAGAGATGGAGATGTTGTATCTTCGAGATCGCAGTTGATAATGTCCAGTGCCTAGCGGACTGAAAGCCGAGGTCGTCGATTAGCGCGACAGTGGTTCTGGGCGACACTCTTTAGCGCGACACAACAATAGATCGACTCCATACAGGCAGAAAGATCATTTTTTCAGTACTTGTCTGGCTGACTGTGTGAAGTGTCATAGACAGACCAATGGGAGTGTTCTTATTTCTTATGCTCCTCCCATATAGAGAAAATAAATATTATGTAATTAATGTAGACATTCAAATTTATGTTTTATAGGAGACTTATTTAATTGCATTTTGAATTGTTTGAGTTATTTAGATACAAATAAATATACATAAGGGTAAATAATCGTTTTTGTAGAAGGTATTAATAGTTTAAATTGCAATGACATTTTCCTATAAAAATATTTGTAATGAAAAAATTCATTGACAAGATTAGTTTCATTTTTTAATTAACAGCAAAACCGCATTATAATTAACTTTAATGTTTTTTTATTATTGCCAAATATTTTTAAAAAAGCTGTCTTTGATGGCATTTAGTTTTAATGCTTATTTGCTGCAAAATTGTATTTCAAAATTTATGCTTAATGAGAAAATGTTTAATTAATTCAAAAAAAGCTGGCTGCCATGATAGTCTTTTTAACATTGGTTTTTAATGCTCATTTCCTGCAACATTGTCTTTCAATGTTTATAGTTAAGAAATTGTTTATATATATTTCTTAAAAGCTTTACTCTTTGGCACCTACTTTTCTATATTTTTTAATGCTCATTTGCTGCAAACTTGTGTTTTTTTAATGTATGATTGGGGAGAAATAATGTTAAAAATAGTTTATTTTGAAATAATATACATACTTAATTACATAATGAAGGAAATTAAAAAAAATAATTGGAAATTAGCAACAGATGTTATATATATATATATATATATATATATATATATATATATATATATATATATATATATATATATATATATATGAAGTACAGAGAAATGGGTTTTTGGTAAAAAAAATACATTATCACGTAAGATATATTTCAGTTTTTATAAAAGAAAATAAAACTCAACATTTAAACGAATAAAGTTTCAAACACATATTTAATATACAATTTTTTCTTATTTATTATCATATATATTGTTTTTAGAGGTGTGCAAAGTTTCGAAGTTTCGAACCGAACCCTAACTTGAACCAAACCTTTGGTTCGAAAAATTGTTTGCGCTAGGCGATGTTAAACTAGTTCGAAATACGTAATCCTTCAAAATAGCTTGGAGTTCGTTGCTAAAGAATACTTTGAAGTTGAACTTTACAGGCATCCAATGCTGGCAAAGGTAGCGAAGTTGTAAAGTCCGTATCAGTCCCATTGAGTCGATAGTGTAATTTCAGGAAATATTCATATCTTTGACAGTTTGTGAGACACTGAGACAGCAAATTAACATCACTGAATTATTATATTTTTATATATCCTAGCATCCCAATGCCTTTTTTTGGTTACAACATTATAATGGCAGTGTTCGCAACTTGTTGGTAAAGTAAATTTTCACAATTTATGACTATAATTGCAGATTGCCTTCCGAAAACATTAGATTAAACATACTTTATTTTACAATGATCCAAAACAGTTAGAACAATCAAGAAACAGTTACAATTGTTAGTATATATATATATATATATATATATATATATATATATATATATATATATATATATATATATATATATATATATATATATATGCTCACTTTTAACCCACTCATTCAAATTTGCTAAAACTGCCCAGCTAATACCAAACAACAAAATATTTATAATTGAGCTTAGCTATTATAGATGTAGAAGTATAAAAAAAGTGTTCAATGTGCCTTTTTGTATTTTTGATTCAACACCGACTCATCTTAAAAACAAACATCAGCATCAGAGGGCATTTTCATCCAATCGACCTGCAAATTTTGTCAAACCTTTTTTTTTTCTATGTACCAAATATTGTATGCTACAATGTACCTAATTTTTGTATTTAAGGAAAATATATGTGAACATTGAAGAACTGTAGTTAGTTCGGTGTTCAATGTTAAATGTTTAAGAAGTTCGATGTTCGACTGTGAACCTTAGACATACTATCTGAGAGGTTCGAAGTTCGATGCAACATTTTTGCTTGGGTTCGTTTATAGTTCGGTTTGCACACCTCTAATTGTTATGATTTATAATAGAACATATTTATATCTTTATGTAAATATAAAGGTAACAACATATAGCATAGTGGTGAAGATTACTGACTGGCAACATATTGTTAATTATTAATTATTTCCAAGTCAAATCATATTTGATAAATATAATAAATCCAAATTAAAAGTCCATTACAATTAACAAAAAGCGTAAACTTGGTTAGTTATAAAAAATACATGGTTGTCTAAGATTTATTAAATTTTTAACATAATATATTATGTACACTAAAAACATAATCATATTTGAATTAAATAAACTAAGACACAACGTAAAAACAGAAAATTATATAAAAATGAAACAAACTATTTTCTTATTTCTATATGTTATATTTTAGAACAAACGATATTTATAATTTAATGTGGGTATAAGGTCATTGCCTGTGGTGTAGTGGTGAAAATCTCTGATACTCTAAAGGTAGCAGGTTTGACTCCAGCACTGAAATGAACCCTAGAACCTCTGAAAACATGGCAAATTTTGTTCGGAAGTCAACGGTAAACCACAAGTTGTAATTGCTAGTCAAATTTATCCTCTCATGAATCTGGCTCACTATAAAGTGAAGTTTTCCTGCATCTGCATAGCACCCGTGAGACATGAACACAAGGTCCACACAAGACTCAGAATTAAGGTAGATATTATAATATAAATATAAAATACAACTATCATTGAATGTTTGTAATACTATTTTTAAGGTTTACCTACATTAAAAGCAATAAACATGCATTACATGTGAACAAGCTCATTTATTGGCACAAATCGAGAGCGTAATCATGTGCTGCAATATACTCTAAATTATCCGATATGTCAGAGAGTTTTATAAATACCCTGATTTATTAATAATGAATATTGCTAAAGATACATTATTAGGCTAATATAAAATTATATAAATCTGACTGTTTTAGTGATGTAAAATTATGTCAAAATATGCCAACACAGACACCACACACAACATAGTATAAAAACAAATGTGTTTGTAACTTACGCAAAAAATACACACAAAAATTTATAAAACTAAAAAGTTTATAGATGATCATGATTATCAGTATATGTATTACTAACAATTATTTTCAACAGTCGCAAATACCACTGCTTTCATTTGATACCACTGATGCTGCACCTGTTTCTGGTAACACTTTACTTCTGGTTGCAAGACAACATAAATACGTACAGGACCCTTCTGTAAGAGCATACAAAAAGTACAAGTAGTAACTTTTTTATTGCCTTTTATTATAAACAGTAAATTATATACATCTATATAAAACATTTATGATATAACTTCAAACTCTTCTTCTTCAGCATCAGGCTAGGCAAGTGCGTGTATATTGCAAACAAAACATTACAAAATTACAACAAATTCAAAATTATATTCAACATAATAATATAAATCTTTGAAAGTTAACACTAACCATACAGAGGGACCAGGTGTTCCCTCAAGCCATCAACTGCTTGGCTCACCTTGGATAAGATCTGAACAACCTTGTCACTTTGCTCGGTTTCTGTTTGTGCTTGCTCTGAAATTGAAAAAAAATGTTGCATGAGAATATTGAATTTACCACATATTTCTAAATTTTGTAATAAACTGTGCAATATCAGCGAATTTTCATAAAGAAAATTTCGCTATTCAAGAGGTAACAACGTATAATATTTCTTTTATATGTAGATCATGGTTTGTGAAGCTTCTAGGCCAACTAGAGACTTCCTGTATTTTTTCACCACCCTGGTCAGTTCTGCGAGTCAAGTTTTTCCATCGAAAATTACAAATTTCCTTCTCAAAAATGCTGTATCAAACTTTCTAGAATTGTCACTATCAATTTTGCTAAAATGTCAGCTTCTTCAGGATGCTCCTACTTTACAAATATATCTACCTACTGGCTCTTGTTCCTACAACTTCAATTTTTGCATACTTCTCTTCACTTATAGTACACTATAACAAAACTGATGAAAATTCGCTACTATAGCGCACTTGCTCCGTTCAGAGTTTTTTTTTATACAAGCAGAAGTGAAATTGAATAGATAAACCTAACATTTTGAAGAACATCCATGTTAAGAAAATTAAGTCATTTCTTGTAACACATTATTTTTTGGTAAAGAAATCACAACTGCAAGAGTAAAACTCGATAGGCTACCTAATATATATACATATATATATATATATATATATATATATATATATATATATATATATATATATATATATATATATATATATGTGTGTGTGTGTGTGTGTATATATATATATATATATATATATATATATATATATATATATATATATATATATATATATATATATACACACATATATATTTGAAAAACAAGACATTTTTATTACAAATGAAAATAATGGGGTTATAGTTTCCCACATATATTAAAAACTACTTATATTTTGTTACAACTGACTTACCCATTTCAAAATCTGAAGTAAAGAGCCAGGTCGCAGTTCAAATAATACAACTTGTCTTTCTGTTGCTTCGCTGTTCCCTTGTTTTTTGAAAAACGAAGTGTACCTACTTGGTATAGCAGCATTGTTTTCTCGTATTATAGTAGGTATCTTCGCAATTTGACTTTCAGTCGTTCTAGACATCTGAAGCAATTAGGAATTTTCTATTTCTGCTGAAAATACAAACACAAAATATATTTCAGACACAATAAAGTCCTACACGTTTCTATAATTTCTAACCTAACCCAAATCAATTTTATTTATTGACGATAAACAAAATTGATTTAGGTTAGGTTAGATATTAAAGAAACGTGTACGTGTATGACATTCTGAGACTTTAATACATTAACCGCGCACCGCACATATTTGCGCTGCGCATGCTGCGAAGCAGTTTTGGTTGTTTGAATTTCACACAGCGTTGCCACTTCCTATTCCAGAATGAATAATTAGATGAGTGAAAATAATTAAATCAAATAAATATTCAGTTTACTGTTTACACACACAGATGATTGTATTACTTACTTTTTTTAATATCGGTCTAGTCCGCGACAATGGTCAAGTAGGGGTACGGATCTTTAACGTGTCCGTGCGATGTTGGGGCCGAGGTTTGCCAACATTTCCAGGGTAGTAAGGTGAAACTGCTCCCTGGCGTCGGAGATTGGCCATAGTTGCGGGAATAGACCGACGTTAAAAATTGTCATACAGTCAATAAAAATTAATATTGCGAAAAGAAAGCTAATGAAGATATGTAAGGAAAGAACTGCGGACATGAATATAAAGCTGGATGGCCAACAACTTGACGAAATAAAATTATTTATGTACCTTGAAAGTATTATTACTGTTGATGATACAATGAGAACTGGCAAGAAGGATCGCGATGGCAAAGTAACCATTTAATAAACAAAAAACCTTGTTTTCACACTGATAAACATTTTAATTTGGACCTGATGTAAATGTTGATCAATTCAAATGAAATGTAGACATGGAATATGTCAGAAATGTTAATAAGTATGCTATGTGGAAGAGGATGGAGAATAAAATGCTTAATGAAAGAGGAGAAGCTTTATTGAACATAACACTGCAACATAATAACTTTCGGATAACATTATTTGAAAGACACATACTTGTGAAAGGGGAAAAGTTTAATTCTCTTTGTAACCTGCTGGTCAAAGTACAACTTTACTTCCCATGCATTACAACATTCCAGTAGCAGATTATCATTAGGTCTTTGTTAGTGAAACGATCGTTTCGGCTTTAAAAATGTGTTGCGGTGGTTTTGGTTCTCAGAGTGTACTTATCAGTGCTCATCACATGTTTACTTTACTTAGTTTATCCTATATTCTTGAGGATTGTGTATATGAGCAGAAGCTTTAGTTTATTAGTGAATTTTCTTTTAAAAAAATTCAGTAATGAGGAGATCCCGACTTTTAGATTGTATCGCACCGATAACTCAAAAAATAATGGGCCAATTTTGATCAAATTCCATATGTACTTTCCTTTTGCGAGTGGCTTGCTTAAGTTCGTTAGCCAAGAAAATCGGCCAAGGTTTTCCCGAAGAATTTTGTTTTCTTTCGAAAAAAATTATATCCAAAAATAACAAAGCAATGGAACCAAATTTTGTAGGCTTATTTGTATTATAAAGAATGAATCATGTATCACGACTTAGGTCTGTAAGTTTAAAGGCAAAAAAGTTATAGGCATTTAAAGGGAAAAAATGGGGTTTTCCTCAAAACGTCAAAGTCGCGATTTGAAACGACAAAATTGGCAACATTTAAGCAAACAAGCTAAAACAAATACGGTTTATGTAAAGAAAAGGTCGCAAAGAGAGGGTTCTGAAAACCCTTAATTTCTTGCTTCAACCGTCATTGTCCTTCATTTTACATAAATGTTTACAGAATATTCATTTCAAATAGAGACTTTCTCTGATGCTTTGGCAGTGGCTTTAGTTAAGCTTATGGTTTATCGATCTATAATTTTTAGCTAATTTTCGTAGAACAAAAGCGTTAATGAGGAGACCGCGACTTTTGAATTTTAAAAAGATTTTTTCAAATGAGTGCAAGCTAGGCGTCCTAGAATCCATATCCGGGTTTAGTTTCAGTTTTTATCTGTTTACATATATGCAGGGTGGCGCATTTCTACGGTAAAGCTCAATTATATAATTGCTATTATACCTACAAGATACGAGAAAAAATTGTATACGTTAATTATAAGAGTGTCTTGAGCTGCATCTTATACAATTATTTTGACAATCACGGGATGGCACATAAGTCGTTCATGATACCTATAATTTTTTTTTCCGAACATATCCCTTATATTATTGCATTTTTGTCTTTTTTATCGAAATATGATGCATGTTTGTAAGAAAAAAGCCTGGACGCAGCCAGTGCGTTATGCCTCTTGAATGCAAGCAGGCATCAATTTGGTTACCGGCATAACCTATATAGTAGAAACAATGTACCATATTTTATCAAAATAACTTACTGCGCCTGGAAATGTACAAAAAAATTTTGAAAATAAACTTAAATGTGTTCAAGAAAACTTGTTTCCTAGCCAACGAACCTTAGGTTAATAGCAAATTGAGTTGTTGAAATTTGAAGCATTTAATGAAAATTCGCTACCAAAACGCACTTACTGCGTTCCCATTTTTTTTGCATGGAACAGTGTATGAGTCACTAAAACTAGTACGGTATGCTATGCTCTAAGTTTGACTTGAACCATTTCCTTATACCCAAATTTGAATGTTTATCTGCCAGAAAAGTAGGTATGTTGTCTACCTATTGAATGTTGGGATTCTCCTCAGATTTGCTAAATTTATCATCATCCGTAATAATACTTTCAAAGTACATGAACATTTTACTT